>PVKE010005669.1:0-57929 GCA_004027555.1 Craseonycteris thonglongyai
AAGTGTGTGCGTCTTATGGAGTGAATACTGCAAAGAAGAGTGCACATTGGGGACCTTAATGATGCCGTGGGGAAGCCTGCAGCCAGATCAGAAAGCAGGGACTGCATGGAAGGAGAGCGGGTCCAGGCAGGTCAGGTGCGTCTTATGGAGCGAAAAATATGGTAATTCAGGAACAGCCAGATGGAGAGATGCATAGGACAAGGCACGTCACTTTCCCTAATTATCCACGTGTTTACCAACCCAGACAAACCGTCTTCCTTTCGGGTGCTAATGGCGGCTTCATTCCTGAGGCATGACTGGTCAAAGCATTGGCCCTATGTGCTAGAAATCCACCTCTCTTTCCTTTGGTGTGGTCAGGGGGTGGGACTGAATGGTCTAATCCTCTAATCATGTGGTTGGCTTCCTTGGCAACCAGTCCCCACCCCATCTTTAGGGGATTTCCAAAAGTCACCTCATTAATATAAACTCAGGTGTGGTTGAAAGGGGCTTGTTATAAATAACAAGACACCCATTTCACCATAATGGCTCTGAAGGGATTTTAGAAACTGAAGGCAATAGACCAAGCATTGTAATAGAAAATGTTCCCATTACCCTTATCACTCAGAAAATTCCAGAGGTCTCAGGAGCTCTGTGCCAGCAAAGGACAAAGACCAAATGCTGTTTGCTTGCTTAACTCAAGGCACTGATCATACTGGAGGCTCACTGTGCTCACTGTCTGGACTCTTGGTCTTCAGACACCTTTGGGAGCTCTCTTCACATCCCTCAACACATCATCAAGCCTCATGCATGTTCCCAAACTTCTGTCAAAAACCCCTTTGACTAAAAATCTTGGGTTTCTATTCAATACTCACTCCTTTAAGTTGTTCTTCATTAGACCTTAGTCAAAATGATCAGAAATGCCCACTAATCTCTAGTATTTTTTTTTTTAACTGGGGCAATTTTGCCCACTGGGGGGCACTGAGCAAAACGTGGAGACATGTTTGGTTGCCACAACTGGGGCTGCTCCTGGTGTCTAATGGGTAGAGGCCAGGGGTGCCGCTAAATATTCTATAGTGTCTTGGGGACAGTCCCCACGACAAAGAATTATATCTCCCCAAATGTCAATAGTGCCAATTGAGGAATCCTGCTCTAGTCTATGTTCTTGGTTCTAAGTTGCTCAAATGGCTCTCCTTCTCACCCTTCTTTTCATGTTCACAAAATGCCAAACTGTACTCAAGCTGAGCATGGGCCCTGGATCTTCAAATATTCAGATTTTGTTTCCTCAAGCCATCAAAATGCTCCCCACCCCCCAAAAACCTCAAACAGCACATCATCCAGATTGGCAGCTAAGAAATCTTGTCAGCTACTGGTTGTTGATTGCAGGGGGTGGGGAGGAGGAGGAGGTATGGGGTGATAGAGAGGAGTCGGGGCCTTGGCGGGCCCCTCCCCTCTTGAATTCTCTAGGACCAGCCCTGTGTCAGGGAGTGAGTTCTGGCCTCAGAGAAGGCGCCTTCTCAGCCAGGCATCTGCAGCCTGCAGCCCTTGAGCAGGGCGAGCTCCAGTTGCAGACCTGTCCCCAGTCAGAGTGGCCATGTGGGCTTGCTTTATCCACAACTGCGGTCTCGCATTAGTGCTGTGAGTGCAAAGTAGTACAACCTGCACACCAATTCGTTCATCTTGGGTTTGGGGTGGAGGTGATGGAAGGTATGTGCTGGCAACTGGGTTCCTCTCTCAACCACCTAGACTTTCCCCTGAGAAAATGTGTTAAGCTTTCAGTTTAGAACCCAGAGAAGCATGGTCTTGCACCTGGACAGTTTGGGCAAAACTTCTCTTACTGCCCAGCAGTGAGTGTGCTTAAAAGCTATGAACAGATACGGACTCCCCCTTCTGGAGTATTAGGCTTGACAGCAAACTGATACCATTCATAGTTTAAAAAGTGTTCATCTTACATGATGTAGGAAAGTGCCTAGCACCATGGCTTGTATGAATACATTAGCAGGTGTTCAGTAAATGTATGTTGATCTTTTTCTTTTAATTGCTATGGCAGTTTATCTTTATAAAGCATGTTTGACATATGAGTCTTTTCCCAACCCGAACAATGCTCTAAGAGCATTCTATGTCGCACATTTTACAGTTCAGAGAGAATTCCATGGCTGCTCTCTAAATGCTCAGCCTCAGGCATGGCAGGGTGATCTGCCCTTCTATCAAGACCATCAACCAGCTTTGGCACCTGTCATCTTGCCCCCTCTTCCCCATGCCTTCCAGGCACACCCCCTCCCCCCTCCCACTCCCCCTCCCTCCCCGGCCCCACCTCCACAGCCCTAAGAAGAAAAATTTTCACCTTCCAGTGTGTTCCTGCGGCCATCGGCACCAATGATGACATCAAACTCAAACTCTGACAGACAGTGGTCTGCAGGGAGAAATTCTGCCCGCCAGCCAATTTCTAGCAGGACAGAAAAATGAGATGAGCTGGCGAGTGGTGGGAGGAGAGAGTGTATACCCTGCTGTGTTGGCCATGAGAAGTAGACAATGCCACCAGGTGTAGGTGCTGCAGACAGAGCCTCCAGAGGACAGACTTAGAGTTGTCCAGATTCAAGCGTCTTTATTTTCAGTTCCATGCAGAACAAGGTGAATCAGCAGTACCAACTCCAGGCCTGGTTTTACTGGTTTCTCTAAAGGCTGAGAGTCTATCCTCAATGAGTCTCAAACCAGCCTCACCTACCTTATTTTTCTCAACAGATTCTACCATGTTCTCTTCATAGCCCCCCACCTTTCTCAGTGCCCTGCCATTTCTAAACGGACCCCAAAGGATGAGTAATGAAACCGATTTGAGTTCCGACTTCATTGTACTCAGAATGTTCTGTTGCGCAGCACAGAGTCTTATGAAAGCATTTTCAAGTGAAACCTTGCTTGTTACTCATAAGTAGGATTGAACATTCACCAGAGGTCTGGGAAAGGTGAAGAATACAGAGGTTTCTGGAAGTTCAGTGATAGATGCCCTGCTGCGAAAGCCAGCTGCCTCCCCTAAATTCTCAACATTCTGGGCAGAGGATCTGAGAAATCAGAGTTGTAACCTGTGTGTGAAAACACCCAGGTCTCTGATACTAAACTGGCTCAAAACGGAAAGCCCTCCCCAGGCAGCAAAAGAGTTTATAATAAGTAAGAAGCAGAGGCATCATGAGCAAGCTCTCTGACCAGGGTGTATAAATAGGATCAGAATTTACAAAAACATACTTAAAAAAGAGAAGAGAAATTACGAAGTCAGGCATAACTACAACAGGTGAATATTATGGCTTGCAAATTATAGTTCAATGTAGTTTAAAAACATTGTATGTCAAATAATATTTTGAACATTTATTACATATTTGGTCTAGAAATCTCACTTTCTTTACTGGATTTTAAAAATAGCATATGGTACAAGTGTATCCACCAATCAGTGTGTGTACACACACAGCTTGGAGAGCATGTGAATGAACTTTATTGGCACCCAAATCTCTTCTATCCTACTTCCTGACTAGACTCCATTTGTTAAAATACTACCTCCTACTAGCAGGGTAACCAAATTAGATGTTTAATGGCTTAATAACAAATCTCCTGCGAGCTGAAGAACAAACCTAAACTGACAGCAATGGTCAAAAAGGTAAAATATCTCTTGATAGAATCATGCCACACAGCTGCAACTGAGATTTCCATCCTGCAATAACTGATTTCTAGAAAGGAAAGGAAAATTATACTGTACTCTGATTTTCTTGATCTTCAGGAGGCTCTAGAACCTTCACAAACTCCACATTCACATGGATTTCGACTCCCAACATCAGGGCCACCTTGAATAGAATGAGCTGCAACTGGCGAATACCTGTGAAGACGGGAAAAGAGATGACTGTTAGTAGCACTGTCTGAGTGCCTCATGTATAGAATACTATATCGTGAGCTCTGCGCATAGCAAGATATTATAAGAACCATTAACGATCATTACTGAGAACGAATTATGTGCCAACCACTCCGCTTTCCCCTTTAGCCCTCACAGTGTTTTCTTGTTTAACACTTGAAGGGGGCCCTTTGTGATAATTATTTTCTTTGTACATATGAGAAATTGGGCTCAATGAAGCTAAGTGATTTGCTCAAGACCACACTGCAGCAGAACTAGAATGTAGACCCAGAAAGGTCTGATGAGAAGGCTGTGCTCTAGCTGTTATATGATAC
This sequence comes from Craseonycteris thonglongyai, assembly GCA_004027555.1. Classification (NCBI taxonomy): domain Eukaryota; kingdom Metazoa; phylum Chordata; class Mammalia; order Chiroptera; family Craseonycteridae; genus Craseonycteris; species Craseonycteris thonglongyai. Next base: position 4,183 of record PVKE010005669.1, read on the forward strand.
TGTAATGGTAGAGGCTCTCTTCCCGCCTCCTTCCTGAGATGGACGGTGGTTTTGATAAGATAACGATGGAAAGAGGAGTAAACAGAGAGAGAGAGAGAGAGAGAGAGAGAGAGAGAGAGAGACAGAAAGGGCCCTAAGTAAAGTCAGCCATCAACTGGCTCATTCTGTGTGGGACGAGGCCTAAGCTCTTAGCCATCCAGGATCCAGGGCATTCTCTGCACGAACATGGGCTTATGCTTCTTAACGTCCTACCCACTCTCCCAAACTCCCCCAGAGAGTGGCACCTTGTTTCTCTATGTTGTTCCCTGACTTTCAGCACAAATGGGCTTGCCTCCAAACATTTTTCGGCAGAGTGCACTTTCAAACTTTCTGTGGGTCTCTCTGCATTTTGTGGGCTTCACTTATTTAATATTTATGGAACATCTACAATGATGGTGCCATGCTAGGCCCAGGAGCACTCCTCTAAAGGAGGAAACACAGGTAAACAGAATGCGGGGGGCATGGTGGTTGGGGGGCAGGGGACTGGTTGCAGTCCTGAAAGCCAAGAGAGGAGGAACCAGGAATAACAACTCTCATGAAGAGATCAAGGAATATGAAGACTACAAGAGACCAAGGCCCTTGGGAGTTAGGAAGCTTCTGGAGACCTTGGTGAAAATCTCTTTAGCTCAGTGTTAGGGGAGAAATGAGACCGCAGAAGAAGGAGGCATGATTGGAAAGCATGGACCAAGTCTACGTCTTTTCTTTCTACAGTAAATGCTCTGAAGTGAGAAACGAGAGGACTGCAGGGGCACTGTGCGGTAAGAGCAGGAAGACTAAGCCATGGGGCCGGAGAGAAGGAACTCAAAAGGGACTGGAGTTGGAGAGGAGGTAGCCAGCTCAGCCTCTGACATTGGGTTGAGAGGAAGGAGAGGGGGCTAAAGGGAGAGTGGTCCCCAGAGCACAGGAGGGAGGCCATCTGCTAAGAGGGAGGAGGCGATGATGGAGGTTGGGAACATCCACAGTGGGAGCTAGAGAAAGATGCTGACACAGGTCAAGTTGAAAACTGCTGAGCAATGCTGAGGTCCAGGACACGGCTGGGGCTGGAGACCATGGGTCAGCTGAAAGGAGGCCAGTCAGCTGGGGCTTCAAGAGGCCAAAGCACCTCCTGCCTGGAAACAGGCATTGTGGGGAGGCCTGGCCTCTCTGTACAGCATTAGAGTTCCTGGTCTATCTGGTTCCAGCACACTGTAGGTGCTCAGTCAATTCTCCCTGCCTCCCTTCTCACATGTATTGGAGCTGCTTTTGACAATGACCACTCTGAGTGTTCGAACCTGTTCTGGAATCCTGCCAATGTTTCCGTACACCGGGATCTTTCCAAGGACAAGGGGTGAAATGGGAAGCCCGTCAGTGGGGCAGAGACTGGCCTGGAAGGCAGCCCAACAGCCCTGAGGCCCTCACAAGGCCTCCAGGTGCCCAGCGCTGCCTCTCGGGAGGGCCAGAGGAGGAAGGGGTGCTCAGTGTTGTTCCAAACGGTAACCAACATAAATTCTTTTGTGGGTGATGGGATATATTCCCAAAGCTGACACTGCAGCTTTCTGGGCAAATCCAAATTGCTTTCCAATGGGCTCCTGGAATTTCCTCAGAGCAGGAATCAACTCTGGGGCCACTGCTGGGAAGCTCTCCTGTATCTGACTAAATTATACCCTACGTGGCTGATAATTCATTCCAGTCATTCCCACTTGAACCTCATATCCCTTCTCATCAGTTCTTATCCTCATAAAAACATGGCTTTCCGGATTCTCCTCCCACCCCAGCTCTGATTCCTGAAGTTTGGGGCCCTGGCTGCTTTTTGCTCTCTGTGCAACACTGGATGTAAAGCACTTCCTGAGTATCTACTACAGGTTAGGCACAGTGGTAAGTACATCATGAACTTGACCTTATCTAATCCTCTCAGCAATCCTAGTAGGCAGAAATTAATCACATTGATGGGAGACAAAACTGGGGCTTGAAGAAGGTAAGGAATTTGACTCAAGTCACACAGAAAATGGACAAGATAGATTTTGGACCCAAATCTGTTCAAACCCTTGAACTCTCCCCACAGTATTAAGCCCCCTGAATTTTATGGTCATGATTGCTATATACAAATGACTAAAGACCTCCTTCCTGCCATGTATGAGGAGAGGGGACGCTCTCCCAAGGCCAGTCTGGACAGGCCTCATCTTGAGAGACCCAGGCTTGAGGAATGCTGGAACAGAAGTATCTACCAAGATCCAGGGATGGCTAGGACCTGAAACCCTATTTCCGCTTCTTTTCTGGGGGTACCCTCATCATGCAGCCCTCTCTCTTCTTAAAGCTCAAGGGAACTTGGCACCAGATCTCTTAACTGGGTCATTTCTCCACCATGGTTCCCCAGTGCCAGCAATACAACATCCAAACTCCTTTGTCCCAGAGGCCCTCAGCAACCTGGCCCATTTTGTGGTTTTGTGTGGCTCCGCTTCTGAACTCCTTGAGCAAATCTGACCATTCTACTAAAGCACAATGGACTGTTGACAAACTTTTGGTAAGTTCTCTGAGAGGACAGACTATATTACTTACCTCTACCTTTGTTTTCCATACTTCATTCACTCAACAGAAGTTTAGTGAGCATCTACTAGGTGCCATGCATGTTTTAATGTCTTGGAGATATTCTGGTGAGCAAGACATGTCACAATTTTTTACCTCATGGTCTTTACAGCCTAGTGGGGCATAACACAGGTACAAAGGCACAAAGTGGGCTCTTCACTAAATATCTTCCAGTTCAATGTGTGGAGTCCCAAGGGACTTGCAATATGGGACATCCTGGGGACTCCTCAATGTGGAGAGATAGTGTCCCATCCAGGGTCAGCCCCCTCCCCTCATGCATCACCGCCATTGGTTCTACTCACTGATGTGGTCGATGGAGCCTGCGCAGAACTTCCCGTAGAACTTCTTGGCTCCCAGGCCGCGCAGGTCATGGATGGTGAAAGGCCAGAGGTGCAGCACGTTGTTCCGGGAGAAGGTGTCCCTCTTCTCCACCACGACCACTTTGGCCCCTAGGTAGGCAAGTTCAATAGCAGTACGCAAACCGCATGGGCCTCCTCCAACGATGAGACACTGCAGAGGTGGGAAAGGAGAGAGACACGCAGTGAGCTCTAGCAGTGCAGCTGCAAACTCCCAGCTAATAGTGTAACCGAGGAGCAAATCCCCATCCCCCACATCAACCAGCAAGTGCAAACCAGGCCCCAGTTAGGACCTGCCACTCATGAACCCAATGTACATGACCTGGAGGCCCAGCGCGCACCAGGCATGGGTGTGGGCAGAGGTAAATGGACTTGGGGGCAGGGGGTGGGGAGGCACAACAGGATACACGTGGGGTTCCAAGTCAGATGGAACTGGGACTAAATCTCAGCTCTGGCATTCGACTTCTTATTTTCTCATCTGTGAAATGGGTCTACTTCTTCTTCTTAGGGGTAGTGAAAATAAGATTGCTTTTCAAAAGCTTATGATGCATCACTGTGACCTTAGTTAGATTAGGTCATAGTTTCTTAGACATGATATCAAAAGCACAAGTAACAAAAGAAGAAAGAGGTAAATTGGACTTCATCGAAATTAAAAACTCCTGTGCTTCAGAGGCCACTACCAAGAAAGTGAAAAGACAAGTCACAGATGGGAGAAAATATCTGCAATTCATATACCTAGTAAAAGACTAGTATCAAAAATATGTAAAGAATTTCCAAGTTAACAATAAAAAGACAAATTTCCCAATTAAAGGATGGGTGAATGATCTGAATAGATACATCTTCAAAGAACATATACAAATGTCCAATAAGTACAGAAAAAGATGCTTGACATCATTCATCATTAGAAATGCAAATAAAAGCCACAGTGAGATGCTACTTTATACCCACTAGGATGGGTATGCAAAAAAAAAAGAAACATCAAAACAAAAACAAGTGTGGGTGAGGATGGGGAGAAATTGGAAACCTCATACCCTGCTGGTGGGAACACAAAGTGAAGCAGATGCTTTGGGACAGTTTGGCTGTTTCTCAAAAAGTTAACATAGCCTTACTGTATGACCCAACAACTATACTCCTAGGTATGAAGCCAAGAGAAGTGAAAACATATGTCTACGAAAACGTAAGTGTCATGTACACTTGTACATGAATGTTCATAGTATCATTATTCATAATAGCCAAAACAGCTCGCGTCCCTTCACTGATAAACAGAATATGGTATATCTATACAGTAGAATATTATTCATCTGTAAAAAAGAATGAAGTGCTGATATGTAGATGAACCTTGAAAACATTATGCCAAGTGAAAGAAACCAGACATAAATGGTCACACATTGAATGATTCTACTTATAGGAAAAGTACAGAATAGGCAAATCCATAGAGACGGAAAATAGATTAGTTGTTGCAAGGAAATGGGGGAGTGGGTCTGGGAAAGTGACAGCTGAGGGGTACAGGGTTTCTTTTTATGGGAATAAAATGTTCTAGAATTAGACAGTGGTGGTGGTTGCCCACAGTTGTGAATATACTAAAACCACTGAGCTCTGTGCTTTAAAAGGGTAAATATGGTATGTAAATTATGTTGCAATAAAATAATTGAATGAGAAAAAAAAGCTTATGGTACTAAGTTTGACACACACTAGTAAAGATGTGGTTACTCTTATTGCTGAGACCTAGTCCTAGGATCTTTCAGTCTAGGTGAAATTCAGACTTGCAAAATAAAAAACTAGAACCCCATGTGGTTAGTTCTATTTGGAGCCCAGAAGGGGAAAAGCTAATCCTGCTTGGAAAGCTAGAGAGGACTTCACAGAGGTCTTTAAAAATTACCATCACCACCTTCTTCTTCTCCTTATTTTTCCCTCCTCTTTCTCCTCCTTTCATTCTTTTTCACCATCATCATCATCATCTTCAATCATCATCACAACCTACATTTGTTGAGAACTTCCTATATACCAGACACTGGTTTGAATGCATTATGTTTTAACTATTAATCCTTACAATTGATCTAAGAGGAAGTAACTATTATTGTCCCCCTTTCACAGACAGGAGAACTGAGGCACAAAGCAGTTAAATATTTGGCCTATGGTTTCCTGATGGGAGGGGCAGAGCCAGGATTCACCCCAGGGGGTTTCACTCCAGAGCCCGCCATGCTTTACTTACTGCTTGTGGTTTGCCAGGAATGAAAAGAAGTAAGAACATTTCAGCAGAGGGGATGGACCATTCAAAGAGAAAAGGAAAGAATCTCAAGGTTGAGGAGAGAGGGCTACTTTGGGGGAGATGAAGGGAAGGAGAGAAAAGAGAAGAGAGTTAGTCTGGAGCCAGATGTTGAGGTTCTCAAGTGCCAAGTGAGGATGTGTGGCCTCGGTTCTGTAGGTACTGGGGCCATGGTGGGCAGACAACCCGGGATCCTGTACACGTCCCATGCTAAGTCATCACAGACATTGTGATGTACTCCCCCAAGGCAGCTACAGCCAGTTAGGAGAGAGGTAAGACACATAATGTCCTAGCTAATTATACTGGGCCAACGCCCTTGATTTAAACAGCTCTGATGAGGAGCACCAGTGCTATTTAAGAACAGAGGAAAATGGCAGTTTTTTGCAGAGAGTCAGTTACCCCTATACAACACCCGGCCCCACTCCAGGGCAGCCTCTGCAGCAACTTCCTGAGGCCAGAGTTCAGGGAGGTGGGGGGGTTGGGGGGAGTCCAGATAACTGAAGATACCCCAGCAAGGCAAGAGGGAAGGAGGTCTGCCCCCTCACCTCACTGCCAGACATCGCAGAGGCATCCGGAAATTTCCCTTCTGCTCTGAATCAAACCTTATCTTACAAACATGCACTCCCCTTCCCTGAGCAAATATTCCATCACTCACTTATCGCTCACTGGGGGCCTTTAGCATCCCAAAGGGAAAGCCCAAACAAGCATATCAAGGCTCCCACACCACAATCAGTGTGGCTTGCAGGTTGAAACCTTCCAGAGAGTTTGTAGAAACCCCATCAGGGAAATGAAGTCACCTCTGAGATACATCTCACTCCAGTGATGTTGGGGAACGAGGGTACAAATCCCCTTCCTTCCTTCCTGGTGGAGCTGACTAAAGAATCACCTCCCGCCCCACCAAGCCCAACTCCACTTCTAATCTCACACCCCAAACAGCTTGGACATAGCCAGACAGTGACAGGCATTCCAAAGCGGGACTCCAAACACCAGCACTTATGAGGTTGACTTTGGGGTTAAGTCTGGATTCACTGCATTTCTTTGTAGTTAGTGCATCTTTTCCTGTTTGTGAGTTCTGTCACTCCAGGGCCAGGGATCGAAAGGGGGTGTGAGGATGTGGGGTGAGGAAGGGCAGGAAGAGAACAGGGAGCCCCTCTTGCATCCTTCATCGCCCAGCCCTGACCCAGCACTGCTCCCAGGACAAGGCACGACAGCCCCTTCCCACCAGGTGGGGGGCTGCGTTGCATTTTTGGTGCAAACAGTAGCCAGTACTGTTTCTGCCTCCCCCGCGCCAACCTACCGCTAAACCTGAAATCCCATTGGTGAAAGTTCAGTTTTCCCATCACCCTGGGCCCCAGCTTATACTTCGGGCCTGAAATGTCAGAGACGCCAGTCATACCATAGTCTAAAGTCAAAGTAAATACCAATGGGTCTAATTTTATAAAGGGAGAAAATTTGCTGCAGATGTTATCAAGACAGGAGAGAAGGCAGTTGGCAGGGGCCAAGCCAGTTCCTCTCGGAACACACTTGTTATGATTAACATGGGAACTCGGAGTTCTGAAAAGAGGCTGAAAACCGCGGCTGCTACATGCCCGCACAGAGAACAGGGGAGAGGAGGGCTTCCTCACACGCCCAGGGTCGGTGCCCTGCATGTTGGGAGGGGTGCACACCCCACAGATGCAAAGGGCTATGATAACTCAACCCCCACCCTTCCCAGGCCCAGCAGGGCTACTGTTGCTGAGGACTTATTCCCAGGAGAGAACATTTTTCATTAAAATACAGCCCTGAGGCCTTTTCCTCGACCCCCAATGAGGCTGGGCACTCCTCCCAGCGGCTCTGTCCTGAGTGCTACCCCAGGACTTGGTGCATGTGTCATTATTACCTGCATCCGATTCCCAGGTTAGCGGTCTGCACACTCAGAGCCCAGCATGGGGTCTGGCACACTGGAGGCCTCAATAAACAGTTTATGGATGAATGATCTTCCCACACCCTCACCGCCCACCCAGTTCTGGCTTTCCGTCCCTAACCAGGATGCTCAGCCAAGGTTTATGTCTGCAGATTCCCACCCAGGCTAGGGGAGCTGGGGTCTGCCAAGGCCACCAGCATCATGGATGTTAGCAGATCTGTGTGCTCAGGCAACGTAAATTTATTACCCATGGGGAACAGGGCAGATCCAACAGCAGCAGGGAGTCCATTGTGTGGAAAAGCTTGGAAGGGCTTGGGCTTCCAAGTTCTTGGAGAGACAAACACCACATGGAAATATCAGCTTTTTATTTTCAAGGGGCAGGAAGAGGGGACAAGGGGACTGACCCACAGTCAAGGCCCGGGGCTGGGGTGGCCCCGGCTCACACAGACTCCTGAGCCATCCCAGGGGAGCCCTGTGAGCACTACCCACTTCTTGATGACACTGCACATCTCTCAACCCATGAGTGGGTGGGTGTGCTGGGACCGTGTCAGGCAAGCTAACAGGATTCAGTCCCCAGAGACAGCCACCACAGAGACGGGGACTAAGCCGGGAGTTAGCAGTCTGGAGACCGATTTCTGTCTCTGACAGACGGGAGTGTGCAGAACCCCCAGTGAGGTAGGGCACAAAAGCCAGCCCTTGGAGGCAGCAGGCGTGTGTCCCCTAGCTGGTTTCCCTGGGCTCTGCACCTCACTGAAAGAACGATTATAGTGTCTACGCTGTGTCAGGTCCACCCAGCACTTTCTACTTGCCAGGCATGGTCCTAATGCTTAATGTATTTCATCTTTCCAACTGCCAGGGGAAGTGTCAGCAGCTCCACTTTGCAAACGAGGAAACTGAGGCATAGAAAAGCTAAGCAACTTGCTCCAGGTGCCCTGTTTTCCACATGATTGACCTAAGAAATGGAGGCAAAAGAAGGCCAGAAACTTCTCCAAGATCACATAACCAGTAAGTGGTCCAGTCTGGATTCCAACCCAGGCAGTGCGGCTCCAAGGCCGGCGTCCAGAACTGGCTGCGGGGCTGTGGGCCATGAAGAGGAGCCGTTTTTCACTCCTTCCCTTCACAGACTGCACAGTGGCACCCAGCGGAGCTGCAGTTCTGGCTGAGCACTCAGGCCTTTGCATGGAAGGCTTAAGGCTGCGTCCGCATCTGCGCTGAACTTTCTGTGCTTCACTGCATGGAAACTTGCAGTCTGGATGGGGCTAGAGCCCACGCATGTCCTGGGAAGCTGCTCTGGCAGGTGCCATGGCAGTGGGGGGCGGGGGGTTTGGGTGAGGACAGTGCAAGCCTTCTCTGGTGCCCAGGCAGTGAGAGGAGCCAGCTGATGCAAGGTCATGCATGGTGCTGTCTCCCAGGCAGCAGCGGCCCTCCGGGAGTGCTGGCCCACAGGCCATCTCCCTGGGCATCGCTCTGGTTCCAGGGGCGTGCCACCACACTTCCTGGTGTGGCTTCCCAGCCTCACTGGCTCAGAGGACAAGCCGCTTATCTAAACCCAGGCAGGAAGGCCCAGGCTGTTACTGGGTTACCACTAGTGAAAACAGTTCACCGCAGAGTCACAGAGCTGAGAGGTTTCAAATCCAAGGGGCCACTCACAGGCCCTCACAGGGGGCTTGCACCAAGGGCCTGGCCTTAGAGCCCCACCCTGCTAGACTGTGCTAAGGGGGCTGGAGAGGGAAGCAGCCACCTAAGTTTCTCAACATGCAGGAGTCTCTGCAAGGGGGGTGGCCTGCTAGGGACTCTGTGTGGGGACTGCAGGGGCCACTCCGGGTGGGGAGCTAAAGCTCATCTGACCTGACATGGCCCTGCTAGGCTCTGGCTCTCCTGTTTCTTAGTCACGCCAGTCATTCCTGAGTAACAATTACACATAACTTACCAACCTGAGAAATTCAGAAAGGAACTGGAAACAGATATTCTGTTCTCTGTGCCTGCTCTCCAATAACACAAATCCCTCCGAGAAGCATGCCATTCCTCTCTGCCCTTCCCTTCCAGCCTGAGCAGTGCTCTCCTCTTAGGGGTGACTGTCACCAGTGACTCCAGGGTCTGGTTTTGGGGGACAGTCTCATTTGCAAACATCCTGTCCCTTGGCCCGGAAGTACATCCCTGTTGGACCTGGTTTTGGGACTTGTAAGGACAACCCTCAGGCTCTGCTGCTTGCCTCTGGGTTCTGCTCCTGCCTCACAGCACAAGGTCCCTGAAGTCAGGTGTGTGTGCCACTCCCACTCAGGCCCCTGCCAGGGGCCATCAGACCACTGAGCAGCAGCAAGTGCGGCCACGACTCCTGTCACTCGGATGTACAAGTGCGTGTCCCACCTTTGTGGGTGCCCTGTGCATCCCCTATCAGGAAGAGCAGTAGTAATAATGCTATCCATGACAGCAATACTAGAAGTCAGAGCCACCACTTACAGCTGTGCAGGGACTGTGCTCCTCCTAAGAAATGGCTCTCTTTTCATTGCTACAACCCTGACTTAGGCGTATGTATCGCCATATGGCAGATGGAAAACTGGAGTTGGTGAAGGTTAAACAACCTGACCAGGTAGGACCCTAACCTCTGATCCCAGAGTCCATGCTTAAGAACACAATGCTTCCAGGTTTCCGTGGGGCATTATGTGGTCATGTATTCATATGTTCCCTCCTCAAAACATGTAAGGACCAGTGAGAGCAGGCCATAGAGTAGCTGTCCTCAAGCATTTTGGCACCAGGGACCAGTTTTGTGGAAGACAGTGTTTCCATTACTGGAGGTGGCGTGGGATGGGGGATGGTTTTGGAATGATTCAAGTGCATTACATTTATTGTGCACTTTATTTGTATTATTATTACATTGTAATTATTATCACTGACAGGGTTTTGATATGATTTTTCAATTGAGTTACTATGGTCTCTGTGCAGTCAAACCTCTCAGCTAACGTTCATCTGTATTTGTAGATATTCCCCAGCTCTAGCATTACTGCCTCAGCTCCACCTCAGATCATCAGGCATTAGATTCTCATAAGGACTGTGCAGCCTAGATCCCTCACATGCGCAGTTCACAATAGGGTTCGTGCTCCTATGAGAACCTAATGTCACCACTGATCTGACAGGAGAAGGAGCTCAGGTGATAATGGGAGCCGTGGGAAACAGCTTTGCTGGCTCCCCTGCTGACCACCTCCTAACAAGTCATGGACCAGCACAGGTATGGGGGGTTGGGGACCCCTGTCGTAGAGGATGCAGGAGAAGGCTCATGTTCCAAAGGCTCAGGAAACTGCCCCTTTGGGGACTGAGGAAGACAAACAGAGACAGTGAATGCTACAGTGTTCGGGGCTACCTGCAACCACTGTAGGTATTTGTTGGAGGAAGAGGTTGATGACTTTGGTCAAGAAAGTGCCTCTCTGTAAATGGCCCATGAGGGGAAAACTGCAGGAAATGAGGAAATGGCACACTGAGGCACAGGCTGAGAGAGGAAGGGCGTTTGCAGGGAGGGGGCAGCCCTGGCTGAGGTAAGGTGAGTGAGGTGCTGAGGAATAGTGAGGGCTGGGGAGAGGGAGCCAGGTCAGGGAGGGTCCAGGAGGTCAGACTGAAGGGCTTGAACTTCTCCCACCTTTGGCTATTACAGGTTTGGAGTAGAATGAAACAGCTAGTCTAGGACAGACAGTTGGTTCCAGAGCAATAACCCTGATGGTATGAAGAGAGAAGAGACACCAGCAGTGAAGAAACCAGTCGTAGCTGGATATGAAGCAGCGGACCAGCTCTCCTGAATGTGCTCCATCCATGATGAGCACAGATGCTCAGGTATCTTCGCGGGCTCCTCACCTGCCTGACCTCTACAACTGGGAGTGCCTGGAGCTTGGTCCTGGTTCTTGTCCCTTCCTGACCTCTATTTTACATCATTTACTCCCATGGCCTCAATACTATCTACATGCGAATGATGCTCAAAAGCATCCCCAATCCCCAAACTCCCAGACTCATAACCAACAGCCCACCAACATTCCCAGCTGCTCTAATAAGCTTGTCACCTGTAACAGATCCACATCAAACCTCAGGTCCCCCAGCCTCCCCCACAAACACCCTGCCCCTCTCCCAGTCATTGCCATCTTGGTAAGTGCAGACCCACTTTCCCCTTTTTCCTTGAACCAAAAATCTATTCATAGAGTCAACCCTGATTCCGTTCTCCTCATTACCAATCCACCAATAAATTCTGTTGACTCCACCTCCAGAATAGATCCAGAATCCAACCAACCAGTTTCACCTCTTCCATGCTGCCCCTCTGATCCAAGATACTGTCATCCCTCCCCTACCCTGATATGAGGTCCTACCAGTTCCCCCCACTTCTACCCTGCAGTCCATCTTCCCACAGCAACCTGAGTGGTCCTTCTGAAGTCAGATTAGGTCACTCCCACGGCACATGGAACTCAAAATCAGGTCTTATCATGGCCTTGAGCCCACACTTGACCTTGCCCTCCAATTTCCCTTCTGTCTTCAGCTCCTACCACTTTTCCTCTTCGCACTCCAGCCTTAACATCCTCACTAAGCACACACAGGGCCTTTCACTTGCTTTGCCTTCTGCCTGAAACATTCTTTTCTTAAAAAATAAAAGAAAAAAATATATAGAGAGAGGCTGACTGGAAAAAATATAGACATAAATGCCTCTATTTTTCATATTACTTAGCTGGATACTTTCTGGACAGCCTATATATTTTTTCCTTTTTTTTGTATTAGTATAAATATGTCTATGTTACTATATATGTACACACACACACATACCGGTATATATATAGTAATATAAATATAAATATATATATATATATATATACACAAAAAAAAAGAAATCTATTGCAGAAAATATATAGGCCTATTTTTATATTTCTTTATATTAACATCCAACTACAACAAAATTTTAAACATGTATAAATATGTCCAGCATTGACTTATATATTTTTCCATTGTGGACTTTCTTTTTTAAGATTTATTTTATTGTTAGAGAGAGCGAGTGAGAGAGAGAGACAAACAGAGAGACAGAGAGTCAGAGAGAAGGGGGAGGGTCCAGAGCAGTCTCCATCGTTGTATATCATTAGTTATGATATGGTTTCATTCCACACAGGTGGATGTGGGGCCACAAGGGGTGGGAACCAAACTGGGGGCCTCCCACATGGGAGACACTCCCCAGTTCAGCATTTAGGTTTGCACGAGGCCAGGGCCAGGATTCAATCCCTAGACTGCACAGTTGCAAGGCAAGTGCTCAACCTGTTGAGCTATCCTGGCATCCTCACATTGTGGGCTTTTTGTTTTTGTTTTCAATCTAGTAGCTTTACAGTATTTTTTCCCCAACATTTTATTATAAAAATTTTCAAATATACAGAAAAGTTGCAAAAATTTTAGTGACCACCCAAATACCCACCATCTAGACTCTATAATTAGATTTTACTCTCCTTGCTTTTTCACATATCTGTTTATCCAGTCCTCTACCCGTTCTTCAATTTACCTTTTTTTGCATTTCAACTAAATTGCAGAATCAGTATATTTCTTCTCAAATACTTCAGGCTGCGTATCATTAACTAGAGTTCAAGATTGTTCAAGTTCTTTTTTTAAAGGTAAAATTTACATACAATGAACACACATATCCTAAACATATGATGTGGCAATTTATAATATTCTCATATTTTGCTTCTTAAAGCTTCAGCTTTCTCCCTATCAATGGTCTTTCTCCCAGTCAGCCCTGGACTTGTCCCCTGGGCTCTGGTGCCGGCCTCTTGCTATTGGCGAGAAGCTTCTAGTCAGTTTGGGGTGGGGGGCGGCTGGGGGCCGGCCAGCCAGACGTCTTGGCTCCCTTTCCTCCCTTTGGGAGAGCAGAAGTCACATGCCCTTCCAAGACCCCAGAAGAGGGTGTGGAAGAATCTCACATTCCTTATCAGGAACAGGGGCAAGAGCCTTCTGAGATGGGCTGAGTCCAGATATGTCCAAAGCGGAGCACTCCAGGGCCAGTTATAATCCATATGAGGGGAAAAACCTAGAGCTAAGATACACAAACAATCTGGCATCCAGAAATAGATAAACTAGTTCATTTTTATCACTTTCTGTTTTTGGTCACTCAGTAAGCTTTGGCTTTTATAATCTGTGAGTTCAGTCATGGAGGGGTCCCCACATTACAGTGACAACAGCCAGCACCCTGAGTTCTTCATTTACAACAACCCATACCCATCGTGACATTTTCACAGCTGTAACTGTTAAGAGACAGAGCCAGGATTCAAACCCAGGGGCCTGGCTCCAGAGGCCACGCCTTCAGCCACTGTGCCGCAGAGGCCACTGTAGCTAGGCAGGGCGAGGGAGCTGGTAGGCTGGGACTCCACAGGGCCCTCCATCACTCCATTTCTCAGTGAATTTTAATGACTTTTCCAGTTTGTCTATCTGACTTCCTATGACCTCCTCAAAAGTAGAGGCATGGGTGGATCGCCTTTGCATCTCAAACATCGAGCCCGGCATAGGTACATACCCAGCGATAATGAGAAAAAAGAGCCAAGAGTACTTGGCCGGTCCTGACTGGCCAGCACCTGTGGGGGCCACCTTGGTGAGGAGTTGTGAGAGCAGCAGGCACTGGCAGGATCCGGTAGGAAAACTATAGTGATGGCAAGATGCCCCTCCTGGCCTGGACGTAGTGACCTCTGGAAGGGGCCAATACCGTGGGTAACTTAATCCAAGGAGAAGGGTAGAGTGCAGGTTGAACATCCACTGACCTCTAGTTTCCTGGTTCAGATGACAATCTGTCGATCTGCACTATGACAAACATTTCCACTCAACAGGTACCATGACTGGGGCCACCCGAGATCAGGAGAAGCATCTACTGAGAGACTTACATCTGGGAGCTGATGCTTGAAGTGCACTTGCTCATATCCATCGGGAAAGTGGCATTGCCTTCCCCAGTTTGCAGTTGAGAAATTGAGGCTCAGAGGTGACAGGACTTGGCAGAGTTGGCATTTGTTGAGCTCAGACTGTGCGATGTCAAGCACCATCTAAGTGCTTCATGTGTATCAACTCATTCACACCTCACAAGACCCCACAATTAGGAAACTGAGGCACAGAAAGGCTAAGTAGAGTATGCAAGTTCACATTGCAGTCAGGAAGGGGGAACTGGCCTTTGAACCCAGGCTTCGAGTGCCAAAGCACGAACACAGAGCTGCATGTTCCACTTGCCTATAACCACACGGCTAATAAAGGACAGAGCCAGGAGTCACTACCAGGTCCTTGTGACTCCAGAGTCCAGTGCTCTCTTCTACATCACCCACTCTGCCACCTTTCTCCCTTTCTGGCTTCGTTTCTCTCCCTCATGGGTACTCTGACTTCTCTGCTGCCTCCCCCTCCTCCCATGGCCACCAAGAAGGCTGACCCTCTCAGTGGACAGTGACCTTGTCCTGGGCTGGCCTCTGCAGAAAGGCCACCACGGAGCTGGTGATGGATCTGCAGGAGGAAAGGCCAGGCGTTTCTTCCCTGGTCACCTGTCCTATTGCTCTGAGGACAGCAAAGGAGAGACCATTTACCTGCAGCCAGCCTGGAGCTGGGCTGAGGGCCCAAGGAGCACAAGGCTGCTTCTGCCACTCCACAGCCATATCTGGACCAGCTAACAGCCCCACCGAGAGCCCTGGACTCTTCCCCAAGAAGGAGGTGGCAGGTAACAATGAAAATGCTCTAAGAATTTACTGGAAGAACATGCTGGCCTCTATCTTCTGAGTCTCTAGCTCCACAGGGAGTTGCTGAATGAAAACCACTTAGGGGCCTAAGTGTGTCTTAACTCAGGTATGCAAACAGGTAAAGACTCACCAGCCCTCCAAGGAACACCACCAAGAAGCGGTCCATACGCAATGAAGTGGGGGTCTGGGTCCTGAGGCAGGCAGGCCATTTACCAGCTGTGTGACTTTGAGCACAGCAGCTTATTAAACGCAAGGTCCTTGACCTCACTCTCCTCAACCACGAGAGAAGAAGGGTAGTTATACCACCTAGGGTTGTCATGAGGGTGGAAGTCAAATACTACAGAATTGTTCATAACAGTGCCTGGTTTAGCACGTGATGAGCATTCAGTAAGTGATGGCGACGATCAACAGCCCCTCTCCTCCAGTCCTCCCTCCTGAGGAGGCCTCCTAGAAGCGGAATCAGTATTCTGACCTGCAAGGGCTCCTGGGCCAGTCCATCTGGGGTATGGACGCTGTGATCCCACCAGTTCAAAGTCTATGGTTTGCATTCTCTGGGGCAGAAGTCATGCTTTTATCAGGGCATCTTCAAGTATGTTGCATGAGCCCCAATTAGAGCTGGGCCCCAGCAGGCTGCCGGGCGGCTGTCCTCTGCACAGTGAGTTGCCCCATGCCCCTTGAGCTCACAGGTACATGTGCTGTCTGACCTGGAAGGGACTTTAGATCAGGGGTTGGCACCCTTTTTTTTTGTAAAGGGTCAAATTAGCAGGGACCTCGCTGTATGCCCAGGGTCCAGAATAGTCCCTGACCCATAGGAGGAATGAATAAATGAATTAAATCAAATCATACCTTTACCTCAAATCAGGATGCACTTGGAAGCTAACTGAAATATCACAGCTAATATTTACTGAGACAAGCTGTCTTGAGGCTTTGCATATTTTATCTTACTAGTTGAGGAAGAAACTCCCTTATGAGATAAGAACTCCCTATTTCTGATAAGAACACCGAGCTTAAGGTCCCACTGCTCAAAGACACTTAGTTGGTAAAAGGTAGAACTAAATTTCAAACCCAGATCTGTTCTACTTTGGGCCCCAAACCACTAACCACCATTCTTACTTAATTATACCAGGTATCAATTTATTGTGAACACAGTTTACCTGTGGCTGATTATAAATGCTGATGGGCAGGGAAGTACCTATGGACTTATTAAAAATGGAGGGAAGATAATATCTAAAATATGCAAGCTTGTTTATGAAACAATTTGTTTTGAAGCATAGGTTTTGGGGAGAAAAAAGGGAATCAAAGTTTCATAACGGTGGGGATTTTCTCATCTTTTCCCAATGAAACAGCTAGACTTGGGGAAAGGAAACAGCCTCAGATGTCACAAAGCCAATTAGAGGTGACAGCAAACCCTAAAGTTTTCCAAGGGGAAATCCGTTGAATCATTGTACCTCGATCCATCTCCTGGGGGTGAGATACACTTTGGTTTCCAACCCACAGAAGATGATCAAATAGGAAAGTCCCAAATCCAAATGTGGATCAGCAGCTCAGAAAGAAAACCCAGGTGCATTTACATGTAGACTTCTTCCAGCAAAGGGGCAGTCCGGTCTCAGAGAGGACAGGCCTTCCGGGTGAAGGAACTCATTCTGTTAGTGCTGTGTACTTGTGACTCCACTTGGGGCTGCCATGAAAGAGGTGAGTAAACTTGCTCAGAAGCTATTGATAACGTCCAAGTGGGTCACCTTACACTATAAGGTGGCTTGTAATTAAAATGTTTCAGAACTGTGAATAGTTCACAGTGTCTAGACATTGGGAGACTCCAATCCTACACCATCCTGCCCACCCATGATTACAGCCTGCCAAAGAACAGTTATGTTTTCTTTATCAGAACACCTTCAAGGGCACGTTTCTGGAAAGCCTCTCTTGACAGCCTGCTGGGAGCTGCTTGGGAATTCTTTCTGCCACCAAAGGGAGGCATGCCTGGGCATCCAGGGGAGCTGCTCTGTGGAGGCAAGCCTGAGCCAGTGGGACAGCTATGGCATCACCCCTCAGGCTGGCTGAGGAAGTTCACATATGGAAGACGGCACTTCCGGGACCCAGGTGTTCTGGCTACAGCCCTCCCAGTAGAACAGACTGCTCCCCCAGCTCGAACAGGGGTAGTGGCGATAAGCTAGATGAGAACATGGTTTAAGCTCTGCTGAACTAGTAAATAGAAAACAAGGCATTTGGAAACCCCTATCCTTGCTCCTTGTAGTACCTGATCCTGTCCATGAGCCAAGGAGAAAAGGATATCTATCATTCATTTGTTTGTTCATTCATTCACAATTGGGTGCTATGGAAACAGAGATGGACATGTCACATTTTCTTCCCACAGATACTTCCACTTTAACATAAAAGAAAAGAAGACAGTGGAGGTTCCCAAGCAAGCTGGAGTTCACCAACCTTACACGTAGAAGGATCAGGAAAGAGGAGAGGCAGGGACTTGGAAGGAAGCCACCCTCAGGCTGGGTGGAGAGGTAGGAATAGAAAGGAAGTTTGGATGAGACACACTTCATAAAGGTTAAGGGATTACAAATATGAGTGAGGAGGTAGAAGCAGGAAGTGAAATTGACTCAGATGCTCAGAGTGGGCGGGCGATGCCCCTGTGCACGAAGCCTGAAAGTCAGAAAGGAGAAATGTAGGGCGAGGGAGGGGAGAGGACGTGTGAAATTATAAGTTTAGTTTTCAATTCGTTGAGTGTCAAGTGTCACAGAAAATCCAGAAAGGCGTGCAGACAGGCCGATAGTTGATCCAGAGATCCAACAGAGTAAAAGGCACCGATTTTTAAAACACTAATTGTAACTTCTATTTAAGATTTATTTTTATTGATTTTTCTTTTAATTGTTCATTGTTTTTGACAGAGAGAGAGAGAGAGAGACAGAGAGAGAACTGAACTGGGGGGACTCCCCAGTTCAGCACATGGGTCCGCACGGGCCGGGATTCGATCCCTGGTCCCCGGCACTGCAAAGTGAGCACTTAACCCACTGAGCCATCCCGGCTTCCCCATAACTTCTATTTAGAGGAAGTCTACTATGTAGCAGCGATGGTCTATGTCAATCTCGTTTAGTCCTAACTAGAAACCTGTGAAGTGGAGATTGTTGTGCCCATTTTACAGACGAGGAAACAGAGACTCTGAAATGTTAAGTAACCTGACCGTGGTCACAGGTATCTGACTCTGGCCATGTATGCACTTCCTGCTATGCCCGAGGGCCTCCGATTTTGGAGTCATTGTCCATAAGAGAATTACACCATCCGAGGTGAGAGTGTCCGGTAGAACCAGGTTTCTCGGTTTTGGCACTGTGGACATTTTGGGCCAGGTCATTTTTGTTGCAGAAGGCTGTCCTGTGAATTGCAGGATGTTTAGCGGCATCCCTGGCCTCTCCTAACTAGATGTTAACAGCACCTCCCTCTCCCCTGAGTATGACAGTCAAAAGTGTCTCTAAATATTGCCCGTGTCCCTGGAGGGTGCAGGGAAGGCAAAAGTGCTACCAGTTAAGAACCATAGCAACAGAAATACAATGGGGGCCACACATGTAGTTTTAAATTGTTGGGTAGTCACATTTGTGGGGAGGGGGGAAGTAAAAGAAAATAAAACAGGTAAAATTAATTTTAGTAATGTATTTTATGTAATTTAATATATCCAAAATATTATCAGTTCAACATGTAATCCATATTAAAAGTACTGATGAGTTATTATGCACTTTTTGTTCATAGTGTCTTCTAAATCAGGCCTGTATTTCACATTTCTAGGACATCTCAATTTGGACTTGTGACACTTCAAGTGCTGAGCCATATGGCTAGTGGCTCCCACATTGGACCACGGATCTAGAGGCAGCTCAGCCACTTGGTGAATGGGGGAGGCCGAGGAGCAAGAGGCTACACTGAACAATGGTCAGAAGGCATCACAGACAACTTCGGGGAATGCAGGTTGCTCAAGCTTTTCCTTTCCCCTCTGAGAACTGTGCCTCCCCACCAACAACCCACCTCCCCCATGGGCTGGGGGTGGGAGGCGGGACAAGTAGGGAGGGAACAAAGGTATTTATCTGGTAAGGGGTGGGGGGGACCAGAGAGTGAGCCTGGGAGGGCCCTGGGAAGCCCACCCACGTGGACACTGGGGAGTTAGAGGCCTTAATGAAGGCAGGCTCCAGAGAGGGAGGCAGGGGGGTGAGGAGCAGGGCAGGTACAGAGGCACGTACAGAGGCATTCGGGAAGCATCACCTCCACCCGCAGCTGCTGACGCAGGGCTGATTCCAGGTTCAGTAACCGCAGAGACAAAGCTTTCCAAACCACAGCTTCTGAGTCAAGCTCGAGTCAGATCCAGAGCATCAAGGCCCCTGCCGGGGACCACTGAGCAACCACCACCATCTCTGCTGTAGTTCAACTGGGAGGGCCGGGGCTTGCCAGTGTCTGGACTTCTTTTCTTCACTCATTTGGCCATTGCTACCCTGAGAGGAGCATTCCTGGTCCCAGACAGACATACAGGACCCTACCTCTAGACACAGCCAGGGCCAGGATGCCATACTAGTTATTTAAAAAACATAACTTGACTAAAGAATGTAGTTCAAAACTAAAACAGAGATGGTCCCCCCTTGAATATGAAGTCAGCTAGCGAATCAATGTTTATATAAGGAACAAGGCACAGAAAACCCTCTACAATAAAAAAGCAAACCGCTCCCTGGGATTACAAGGAAGGAGGAGATACAGGGAAGACCATGGCGCAGAAAGAGGATGGGGGTGACGGGGGCAGGAGGACGGGGGTGACGGGGGCAGGAGGACCAGGGCTGCGGCCTCAGGCGGAAAGCAGGGGAGGGCTGTCTGCCTCCATGCTCCGCATCTGGGTCCCTGCTTCTCAGATTCTCCGAAAAGAAACGCTACTCGCTGCGCAGAGAATGAGCACCTACCCGACGGCCTTGAGAACCACGAGTAGAGGGCAGCCCATGTCCTTGGGGTCTGAGCCTCTCCTGCCCGGCTCCACCTTCTGAGCTGGCGGCTCCAGAAGGGAACCTCCTGTTAGCTGCTGTCTTGGGACCCTCACCCCTGAACTGCCCAGCATGCTCCGAGGCAGCCAGCTCCCCTCCCCTGCCTCTTACTCGGCACATGAGCTGCAGAGAGGTACCATCTTCCCTAAAAGGAGCTGTTTCCTCATTTTGCAGATGGGTAAACTGAGGCCCAGAGAGGAAAAGCCAACCTGTGTTCTTTCTACCCTGTAATAGGCAGAATGAAGAGAGTGTGTGTGTGTTTAATAACCTCACAGGGGAAGTTCACATACAGGATTTACACACGCACACACACACAGTGCATGTGAAAAGGGCTTTATAAATTATAAAGCATTCTTACAAATGATAGTTATTATTAAATTTACTCTTAATACAGAGAGTACATTGTCCTCTAGACAAGCTGATGGACCTACATTCAAAGTGACTAAAGCCCCTTTACAGAGTTTCGTTTAGTCCGTTATTCAACTAAGCAAAAAAAAAGAAAAAAAGAAAAAGCCCCACCTAACCTCTGCTTTATCCCTGCGTAGACAAAGTTTTGTTTGTTTTTCAAAAGCCACTTTTGAAGCCCTGGAGAGCTCTCCGCCTCTTCCCACAGTTTCCAGCAGAAGTGCTGGTCCCAGTTCCCCCCATAAAGGGGCACCTCCCCTGCCCACAGGGCTTCCACCTCCCACGCTCGGGGGTAGGACAGGAAACCCCTGCCAGTGCTGGAAGTGGCCGCAGGCAGAGCTGGGCCTGCCTTCTCGGTGCAGGGCCCCTCTGCTAAGCACCACTCTGCGGCCCGGAGGACAGGCTGCAGAAGGGCTCAGTGTCAGAGCCTGGCAGGATGTGGGCTGGGGGACTGCAGCGGGCCGGGCCTCTACCTGAGCAGTTAGAGGAAGCATGGCGAGCACCCGAGTCCCTCCTGCTTTCTCCAGGCCGCAGGGGTCTGAGACCTGCTTCTTTTCCATGCTGTGAACATGGGCCTGGACGCCCTTGCTGCCTCCTCTGGGAGAGCTGAGCAGCAGAGTCAGGCCCTGGTCTCCTCCAGCCTCAGTTTGTTCATCCATGCAATGGCTTCAATAACGTCTGCACACACCGGAGAGCTGCCGGGAGGCTCACTTCCCGCCCTGGCCACACAGCAGGGCATGGCCCCGGACAGCCATCCTCTGCCATCTGGACTCAAAGGAAACACGAGAGGCTGAGAACAAAAGGAACGATGTGGGCCAGGAAGTGCTCTGGAACCAGTAAAGTATGGGTATTTCTTCACTGTTCCCTCCAGCACTGAACAACAGCAACAGCTTTTGTTCTAGCAGCCACCACTTACTAAGTGCTCAGTGCTTTATCTCCAGCATCTAGAACACAGCCGCCATGACCCTAACTATCCACATGTATACATATAGTGAACGAAAGCCCTTTATGAACATTGATACAAGCAGGGGGAGTCTCGAGGGAGGCAGGCGAGGAGCCCTTCCTTTGGCCACCATTCCTATAACTTTTTCGGCCACATGAAGCCTGTCTTCCTCCCCCGCCATGTGAACTCTGAAGGCAGAGAAATCCAGCATGCCCAGCCAACTGCAGAGATTCTGAGCGTCTGCAGGCTGGGTGATGGGGTAACCGCACTGGCGCCTGAGGCTTAATGGGGAGGTAAAGACCCCAGGGCTCAGGATAGGTTAGTGACCACTGTTGTCATTAACCCCCAAATTAAACTCCACCCAAACCCTATCCCCCAACAGACGGACCTGAGGGATCCCTGAGGTCATTCCCCTAAGCTCATTCTGTGTCAGTGCAAATACAGGAAGGCCCAGGAGTGGTTGTAACACAAAGTCTGGAATGTATTTGCAAAACCTCTCAGAGAGCCTAGACAATTTCATCAGGAAGCCCAAAGGTCAGACATTCTCTGGGACAGATGGCAGGGCAGCACTCTCAGGAGCTAGGTGTCCCGCGGACAGACTGGAGACTGGCCCTCCCCTCAGAGACCCTGCCTCCATGGGTGGGTGCACCCAGGGGTTAGGGTCTGCAGGGGACCCCTCCTCTGGGACACAGACACTGGTTACTTAACCGCTAGGAAGAAGGTGACCAGGAGCAGCTTATAGGGCTGGAGGCATCGGGGGGATAAATCGCCCTACCTGGGCCAGATTCCTTTTCTCCTAACAAATGGTAATAATGACCAGGGCATGTCAGGCACTGCTCTAAGCACTTTACACATACCATATTAATTTATACATGTCTAACAATCACCCAGCTAATTGGGTACCATTATCTTCCCCATTTTATAGTTGAGGACACTGAGGCACAGAGATTAAGTTACAAGCCAAGGTCACACAGCATAAGTGAGATGCAAACCCAGGTTGGTCGGCCCCTGAAAGCCATGCTCTCAGGCACAGCTCCACATCCACACCACTATCCCACTTCCCGGCATGAAGAAGTGAGAACCTTAAGGGTAGCCTATCTCAGCAGAACCCTTAGAACACCCAATTCTCCTATGTCCAGGGGCAAAATGTTTCCTCTTGCCTCAACAGTCCCCAACCAGCATTCTATTGGTGATAATGAAGACACACCATCCACCCCTCTTGCCTCCTCTCAGTCTCAGAAACATTTTCTTCCCTGACTCTGTTCTCTCCCAGGCCCCTGCAGAGCACAGGTGGTTAGCTCTGGGCTGGGACAGGGAGGAGGCCATGCAAAGTATGGACCGTTTTCCTCCCCTGCTATACTCAGTGGGTGCCCAGCAGGCTGTGCCTCTGGCCATCATTTTAACAAATAGTGCAGCAATCAGCTGGGCACACCATATATTTTCACCTCCTCTAAAAATTGAGCTGGAAAAGAATATAGTTCCAAGGACTAAGACAGTTAAAAAACTAGAAAATAAAACCATAGTCTATGTCATCTGAACCCAGTGACCACAAAGCCTTTTTTGATTCAGAGTTTAATTAAGAAAAACAAAAAAGGAGCAGGATATGGTTTCATGATGGCATTGAGCCACTTCCCCCACTCCTAACTTCCTGTACAAAGAAGCGTTCCGTCACTTTTAGCACCTTCTCACCAAGACAATAGGCTCCATTCTCCCACCTAACAACAGTCAGCATGAAACAACAGATGGAGAAGCAGTGAGAATGGTCGTGGTCCGCAGGGCCGCTGGGGACCATGATTGATGGGTTTCCCAGGTCTGCTATCAGTTGTTCCAGACACTGAGTGTAGGGACTGTTCTAAGAGCATGTTCCACCACAGGCCCCCTCACAGGCACTGCAGGGATCAGATCAGCCTACGCATTCCCGGTGCATGAGCTCAGCCTGGAGGGGAGCCAGGGAAAGCCACGGTGGCCGGCGGAAGGGCCAGGAAAGGCCAGAGCGCCTCTGGTTCTCACCGCTGCTCTAGGAAAGGAGGCTGGCCGTCCTGCGGCACAAGGCACCAGCTCTGACTGGGACAACGGCGGACTGACATCTGGCTTGGCCTTAATTAACAGAGACACTGGATACAACCCATTTAAGCGAGACCTGAGAGAGGCCACCTACTGAAACCTCTCACATCACACAAGAGAAGGCAGAGCAGAGTAGGGAGGAAGGGAGAGAGGAATTTCTGCTTTGGAGGACTTCCTAGGACTAGAAATGACTCTATGTTAAAGCTAGTAAGGTAGGCTTTAATAGTGCTGCTTTATACATGCGGAAACTGGGACTCAAACCACTCACGTGATTGGCCCAGGGTCACAAACTAGTAACTGGAGAAGCAGAAATTTGACCCAGGTCCCTCCCAGCATGGCCCACGGTCACACACAGGCAGCCCTACCCGCCCACCTTGTTCCTAGCTGTTTCATCAGACCTGGTCTATGCCATGGGTCATGTTGGAAACCGTGTGAAGCCTATGGACACCTTCTCAGAATATTTTTAAATGCACAAAACAAAATGTTAACATATTCAACATACATAATGATGCATTAAATAAGATCTAGTTGCAGATGTAACACCTTACATCATTTCCAAATAGTAACGAGTATAAACCAGAGATTGACAGAACTGCAAAGATAAATGAAAAGATCTATGATTTCTACTGACTGGTGACAAAGTCACAGTCTGCCTACATTCAGATTAGGTAAGTGCTACATTTCAGTTAGAAATTAGTGAAAATAAAGACTTTCCTCCTATCCAAGTTCACAGACTCCTGAATATTAAAAAACCTCTTAACACTACAGAAGGCAAATAAGCATATGAAAAGATGCTCCCATCATATGTCATCAAGGAAATACAAATTAAAACAATGAGATACCACCACATGCCTGTTAGAATGGCCAAAATCAGGAGCACTGACAACACCAAATGCTGACAAGAAAAATGGAGCAACAGGAACTCTCATTCATTGTTGGAGAGAAGGCAAAATGGGACAGACACTCTGGATGATAGTTTGGAGGTTTCTTACAAAACTGAACAAACTCTTACCATATGTGACCCAGTAGATGGGTTCCTTGATATTTGCTCAAAGAAGTTGAAAACTTATGTCCACACAAAAACCTACATAGGGATATTTATAGGAGCTTTATTCATAATTGCCAAAAACTTGGAAGCAACCAAAATGCCCTTTAGTAGGGAAAGAATAAATAAGCTGTGATACATCCAGACAAGATTATTCAGCCCTAAAAGAAATGAGCTACTAATTCATGAAAAGACAGTGAGGAAACTTACCGGTAAACATGTATTACTATGTGAAAGAAGCCAATCTGAAAAGGTTTTATACTGTATCATTCCAAACTATGTCACATTCTGGAAAAGAACGTCAGAAAACTATGGAGAGAGTAAAATGGGTCACCAGGGGTAGTGGTGGGAGATGACTAGGCAGAGCACAGAGGCTTTCAAAGGCACATAAAACACTCTGTATCAAATGTACCACTTTGGTGGGGGATGTTGATCCTGGGAAGGTTATGCATCTGCTTGCGTAATAGCATGTGGGAACTCTGTGCCTTACCCTCGATTTTGCTGTGAGTCTAAAACTGCTATCAAAAAAGAAATAAAGTAAAAAGTGATGCAAACACCATAAAAACAAACAACAACAAAAACATACCAGAGCAGTGTTGCCATGAATCCCCAGCACGGGAGACAATTCTCAATACTTTTCATAAACTTTGGGTGAGATAATGTTACCACTTACCAAATGCTTACAGTGTTAGGCTCCCTAAGAAGGTAGTTTACAACAACTCTTCAAAGTGGGTAATACTACTTTCAATTTACAGATTTGAAATTTTTGGTTTCAACGTTGAATCTTACAGAAAGTTAGATACCCGTATTTTCCGGCGTATAAGACGACCCCCTAATTTTACAGTTAAAATATAGGTTTAGGCCTATATTCGCTGTATAAGACTACAGCCTTGGAAGTGGGGGGTCGTCTTATACAGCGAATATAGGCCTAAACCTATGTTTTAACTGTAAAATTAGGGGGTCGTCTTATACACCCGGTCGTCTTATACGCCGGAAAATACGGTACATTTACCTAACACACATTTGAGTTTATGGAATACTGTAATTGAAGAGATCGCCAAGCAAATTGTTAACAACTATTTTACTTGACTCTTTCTATTTTAAATCTTTTTTTTTATTATTGTTTTTGAGAGAGAGAGAGAGAGAGAGACAGAGACAGAGAGAGAACTGAACTGGGGGAGCTCCCCAGTTCAGCATATGGTTCCGCACGGGCCGGGGCTGGGATTCGATCCTCGGTCCTCGGTGCTGCAAAGTCAGTGCTTAACCCACTGAGCCATCCCGACTTCCCCAACTCTTTCTATTTTAAATCTGCACAAGCAAAACAAATGAGATGCTTAAGCTGATGTCAGCCTGCAGATGCCATCCTGAACCCCAAATTTCCAACTATTACATTTATTCGAAGAACTCCATGATACAGGGATGTTAACTGAGAACCTCTAATAAACAAACTCAAATGTTAAGTTCTAAAATTATTAATGCATAAATGCAAAGTAATGCTGTTGTCTACCTTAAATATTTTAGGCAGCGTTTCTTTTGAAAATAAGGTAAGACTAATGTCTGAGCCCCCTGCATCCTGAACACCCAATAGTAAGTGTCAAAGACATGGTGTGTTGCAGGTACAATGGACTTCAGATCTTCCTGATAGTCCTGTCTACACTAAAGTCCTCAAGCAAAGGTCAATCAACTGGGCACTAAGGTCTAGGACCCCTCCTCTTTTAATTTTTTTTAAGATTTATTTTTGTTATTGTTTTTGACAGAGAGAGACAGACAGACAGAGAGAGACAGAGAGAAAAGGGAGGGCCCAGAGCAGTCTCCATAGTTGTATGTCATCAGTTTTGAACATGGTTTCATTCCACACAGGTGGGTGGGGATCGTGCAGGGCAGGAACTGGGCCAGGGACCTCCTGCATAAGAGGCATGCCCCCTCAAGCCAGGGGCCAAACTGGGGGGCGAGAACTGAACTGGGGGCCTCCTGCATAGAAAGCACACCTCAATTCAGCATATGGGTCTGCACAGGCTGGGGCCAGGATTTGATCCTTGATTCCTGGGGCTGCAAAACAAGTGCTTAACCTGCCTAGCTATCCTGGCTTCCCCCTCCCCACCTTGTTTTAAGCATTCTTACATTCTTACATTTATATTCTAAAATTCCTAAATGTATTGCCTGATATTCCATGAAATAAATTGAATTTCCTGAAATTTCAAGCAACTCCTTTATCAATGAAGCCTGTTTCTTCATCTGTAAAGTGGGGGTGATAATGCCCCCCCATTTTTCCTCACAGAGTGATGACGAAAATCAAATGAGATATTGAATACAAAACTGCTTTGTAAGCAGAAAAGCTGTATACCATTGTGATGGGTCATGAATTCTAATGAATGATAAAGCCATTCGATGTGATCTGGAGCCCAGAGTACATCTGAGAGGAAGAAGTGCCAAGGCTCTGGCAGTAATAGGCGGGGTTGCAAATCCATGCCACCCACACCTGTCACACAGTTCGGCAGCATCAGCAGAGAAGCCAGTGGCATGTTTTACAGAAAACCTTTCTGCCAAGAAGATGTGGAAACACGGGGAGAGCTGGAACCTGTTAATCCTCAGGTTTACAATTCCTTGTAAAGAAGCATAACCCCCATTCTCCCCTCCTTCAGGGACCAGGGCTTGTGGCTTCCCCTAGGGCAGGGGTGGCGAACCTTTTGGCAATTGAGTGCCAAAGTTTATGAAATAAGAGTATACTCGCTCGACTCGCGTGCCAACCCATCCAGTGAGATAGAGGTATCGATTATTTTTATGTCTATAAGATAGGGTGACCAGACGTCCCGCTTTTGGCGGGACAGTCTTGATTTTTAACAATTTGTCCCGCATCCCGCAGCGTTTTA
Source organism: Craseonycteris thonglongyai (assembly GCA_004027555.1). Classification (NCBI taxonomy): domain Eukaryota; kingdom Metazoa; phylum Chordata; class Mammalia; order Chiroptera; family Craseonycteridae; genus Craseonycteris; species Craseonycteris thonglongyai. The sequence continues at coordinate 31,363 of PVKE010005669.1, forward strand.
AAAAGTCCCGATGTTTGGAAAGAATGCACGACAAGCTAGGGAATGGCGGGAGATAGACCAAATTTTTAATCAAGAACCCCCTCCCCCCCGGTCAATGGTGTCCCGCTTTACCAATGTTAAAATCTGGTCACCTTACTATAAGAGCATAAACAATAATTTTTAAAATGGTATTCACAGCTCCACGTGCCGAAATAATTGTTCCACGTGCCACTTTGGGCACGCGTGCCATAGGTTCGCCACCCCTGTTCTAGGGACTCTCTAAGGAGAACAACTTCAAGGAGATAGTGACTTCCCATATCCAGTGACTGAAAGAAGCCACGTAGATGATGATGCAAAAGTAGCCATGGTCTGGGCTCACTTGGAGATTCCCAGTGACCCTGAGAAAAGCATTTCTACTGGCGCAGTGAGAATAAAGCCAGGCTGCAGTTGTGATTAAGAGGGAGATGAAGCCATGGGGACAAGGGGTACGGCCACTCCTCATTTAAGGACCTCCCCAGTTAACAGTGGCTCTGACGTAGGACCAGGTCTCCAGCATAGGGAACCCCCTTTCTCTGCCTGTCTTCTCACAGTCAGTTAGTACTCACTGCGCAAAGTGTTTGCAGCCATGCAAGACTGTATTTTGTTTATAAGTGTGGTGTCCCATGACATCTAATGAAAGCACAGACGCACCTATGGCCCCATAACACACAAGACATCCACTTTTAAGCTCCTCACTCATCGACCAATTCGCTTAATGACCTAGTCGTAGGAGCAGACCTCCGCAGGTCATTAAGGAACGAGTTCCTGAACAGAGATGTTCCCCAGGAATTTGATGGAGAAGGGAGGAAGAAACAGAGGTGATGATACTGGTTTTCATGAGGAGGAGGATGGCTACTTAAAGGGATGGGGCTGAAGGGTAGAGGGGGAGATGAAGGGTGAGGACAATTTAGGAACCAGGCTGGGCTTTCCTAAAGGGCCATGCCAGCGGCACTGAGATGCTCAGTATGGCACCGTCAGAACACCGGAGAGCTCTGCTACTTCTTCCAGCAGTGCCAGGCAGCCCTTGGGGACAGTGTGGAGTTTGAGTCAGGCCACCTACGGCAGTCAGGACTTCAGGAAGCGGCTGAAGACCCTGCACAGACAGGCCCAGGCTTCCAGCGGGGAGGCAAAACCAGGAGAGGGGAGGTGAGGCTAATGGATGGGTAGGGAAGGGAGGAGCTGGCAGCAGTTTCTCTGAGAGTGACAGAGTGACAGTGTAAGGTTGCTGCTAGGGGGGAGCATTCTAAATGAGAGGTGAGGTGAGGCCAGTCCTGGGTTGGCGTGAATTCTCTGGAGTGGCCCTGGGAAGAGTTGCTTGGGGTGCAGGTGGGAGGCAGAAGCTGCTGGAGGGCTGGTGAGGAGCAGGTTTTCAGGAGGCTGCACACTGGCAGTGCGGAGAGAGAGCAAGGAGGGCAGCATGGCCAGTACGGGGCCCAGGGGAAGGGAGTTCTGGAACATAGGGCTGGTGAGATAGGAGATGGGCAGGTTAGACAGGGCACCAGGCTTGGCAGACGGTGGAACCAGAGATGTAAGCAAAGAGCCACAGTGAGATCTGTGCTTGAAAGAATGATGGTGCAGGGGTTGGCAGCCGGGCTGGCAGGGAGGAAAGGTGAAAGACAGCACAGAGACAGGTGACTTCACCCACCTGGGTAAGAGGTCACTGCTGCCACCCAAATGGGGACGGCGGACACGTATAAAGTGGCAAAGGAAGGGCAGCAGGCCAACAGCTGACTAGGTGTGGGGTGGAGGGCAGATGGGCACCCTGGATGACTGTAGGACTTGAAGGAACAGAGGAGAGAAGTGGGATTCAGAAAGAAGATAGTGAATGTGGTTTACAGGTGCCCACAGGACATCCTGAAGATGTCCATAAGGTACCTAAGTGACATCCATAGATCCCAAGTGGGAGATAAGGGCCAGAGATACAAATATAGAGAGTCATCTTCAGGGGAGCAGGGGGCTGACAGCTGTGGGTAGCCGAGATGTTCCTGAGAAAGCATACCCAGCCAAAGCAAGAGGAGTCAGATGAGCCCTTGGAGAACACTAAGTACTTCCACAGGAAAAAGAGAAAGAGCGTGAAGACCACTTTAAAATGTGGGTCAAAAAAGATATGTCACAAATCCAGTAGGACGGTTTCAGGGAGAAGGAGGGCCTTAACAGTTACCAGGATTTTAAATGCTTTGTGAGCACTTGACCCCAGCTCTATGAGATAATAACTTATTATCTTTATTTCCATGTCATACAAGAAGAAACGGGCTCTAAGAGATAAGGTTGTACTACTTGGTAAGCAGTGGAGCTGGAATTTAAAGCGAGTTCTTAGAATAAAACCTGAACTGTTGCAATGGATGACATGAAAGGCCCTCAATGACCTGCTTCCCATTTACCCACACCTCCAGCCTCACCTCATACTACTCTCCCCCTTGCTCACTTCACTCCAGCTCTCTCTTGGCTGCCTGGCTGCTCCTTCCAACTGGCCAAGAGCTTTCCCACTTCCTGGCCTTTGCACTTGCTTTCCTCTGTGAACAGCCAGCTCTTTGCTGTCTGGCTGCTTCTCACCAGGAGATCTCAGCTTAAATGTCACCTCCCTGACACCCTGTCTGGAATGAACTCCCCTCCCCCATTTCTCCCTATCACAACACCCACAACACAATGTCCTTCTTGGGATGAGATGACGAAATCCTCTGTGTGTTCCTGCTGTCCCCCCACTAGACAGAAAGAAAGCTCCATGAGCATTGGGCCATCTCGGCTGTCTTCGTCCTCCTGTCTGGTGGCCAACACAATGAGCTGGCACTTGGAAGGCAGTCACTGAACGTGTGAGGGAATGCATGATCTAATGAAAAGTACTCCTTCTTGGGTAGTGGCAAGTGCTGTGGACATTCGGGAGGACTTTTCCCTCTGAGAAGACTAAGCCAGCATGCCCAGATCTGCCCTAACTGGACAGCAAGGCTGGTTCCATCCTGTCTCTAACCTGTGGGTCCTTCGGGAGAGAGCAGGCAGCTCCTCTAAGGCACAACTAGCACAGGATGCAGTAAATTCCTTAGGCCTGAGCCAGTTGTTATTCACAATGGGAGAAACTTTAGTCTACCTGAGATTTCACAATTCCTTCCATGAGGATCATGTGACTCTCAGCTCAAAAGCCTCCTCAGTAAAAGCCTTCCAAGGGCTTCTAGGCCCACAGACCTGGGCCACCCATACCCTTCCTAGACCCATCCTGGCTCCTTCCAGCCACATTGGGCTCCTTGCTGTTTCGAAAACACTCTAAGCACACTCACTGGTCAGCGTCTAGGCCTGCTGTTGTTTCCTTTGTCTAGAACTCCTGTCCCTCTAAGAGTCACAAGCCCATGTCTTCACTTCCTTTAGGTCTCTGCTTAAATGTCAGCAAACAGCCCCCCACCTCTGCTCCCAGCACTCGTGTCTTCTGCACCTTGCTTTCTTTTCTCCCTAGCATCATCCCTCTCACCACCACACACATGTGTGTGCTCATTACCACCACCGCACACATGCATGTGTGCTCACCATTATCATACACATGCGAGTGTGCTCACCACCACACACACATGTGCGCTCACCACCAACACACACACATGCATGTGCTGACCACCACCATCACACACGTGTGTGCTCACCACCAACAACACACATGTGTGTGCTCACTGCCACCACCACACATGTGCGCTCACCATCATCACAAATGTGTGTGTGTGCTCACCAGCACCACCACACACATGTGTGTGTACTCACCACCACCACCACACACATGTGTGTGCCCTTACCACCACACATGTGCATGTGTGCTCACTTCCATCACCACACACATGTTCATGTGTATTCACCACCACACACACATAAGTATGCACTCACCACTACACACAGGTAGGCATACACTCGTGCTCACATACTTGTTTCTGTCTATTTCTCACTGAGAAGAATGTAAACTCCAAGAGGGCAAGGATTTTTGTCTTTATTTTGTTTTCTTTACTGCTGCATCCCTGGTGCCTGGCATGTAGTAGACATTCAAAATGACTTTGAAATGAATTAATAATTGTGAAAAATTTCACTCAGGGATGGCAATTAAAAAATAAGAGTAAGTGGAAATAGCATTGTGGTTCCTCATAAAGTTAAATATGAAATTACCATATGACTCAGCAGTCCTACTCCTAGGTATGTACATATCCCAAACAATGAAAAACAGGAATCTGAACTGATACTTGTTGACAGTGGTCATAGCAGCATTATTCACAATAGCCAAAAGGTGGAAACAACCCAAGTGTCCATCCGCAGATGAATGAATAAACAAACTGTGATATCTACATATAATGGAGCACTAGTCTTCCTTAAAGAGGCAGGAGATTCTGATACATGCTACAACATTGATGAATCTCGAAGACATCATGTTAAATGAGAAGCCAATCACAAAAGCACAAATACTGTCTGATTCCACTTATATAAGTTACCTCAAGCAGTCAAATTCCATACAGACAGAGGGTAGAATGGTGATTGCCAGGAACTGGGGGGAAGGGGGAGTAGTGAATTATTGTTAATGGGTACATTTGGGGTGCTTCAGTTTGGGATCATGAAAAAAGTTTGAAAGATGGATGGTGTGATGATTGAATGACAGTGTGAATGTTCTTAATGCCACTAAAGTGTATACTTAAAAATGGTCAAAATGGTAAATTTTATGTCATGTATATTTTACCATAATTAAAAAAAACCCATACTTGATTCAGTTATTGGAAAGCTTTTACATCTGACTGGAATAACCTGGATATGCAAATTTACTCTTTCAACTGTAAACTTTATGAAATCGAAATGCCAATTAAGTGTATATGATTAAAATTTAGCATCCAAATTAATATGTGCTAATTAAGGTAAAATATATATCAGATTTCAAAGGCCTAGTACAAAATATGAAATATCCTATTAATAACTTTTATAGTGATTACTCATTAAAATAATTGTTATACATTGGGTTAAATGAAATATATTATTAAAATTTTAAAAAGCAAGGAATGAAGTTCTGATACATGTTGCCACATGGATGAATCTTAGAAACATCTTGCTAAGTAATTCCACACATATGAAATATCTAGAATAGGAAAATGTATAGAAATAGAAGGTAGATTAGAAGTTAACCAGGTGCTGGGGAGAGGGGGAGAATAGGGAAGTACAGAGGTCCTATTTTGGCAACGAAAAATTTTTTTTTATTTTTCTTTTTTGACAGAGAGACAGAGAGATACAGAGAGATGCAGAGACAGAGAGAGAACTGAACTGGGGGAGCTCCCAGTTCAGCATATGGGTCCGCACGGGCCGGGGCCGGGATTCGCTCTTCGGTCCCTGGCGCTGCAAAGTGAGCGCCTAACCCACTGAGCCATCCCGGCTTCCCCTGCAACAAAAACTTTTGCAAATAGGAAAGGGTGATGTTTGTACAACACTGTGAATGTAAATGTCACTGAGTTATACACTCAAAATGGCAAATTTTATGTTATATAAATTATAATAATAAAAAGACATATCAGGAACGCAAAAAAAGAAGAGTAAATGGAAGGGTTCATTTTCTTCGCAGTAGGGAGAGCAATAAACAGCTGCATGGTAAACACTGGCATGTCAGCTCATCTGGGAAGGGTGCGAGAAACCTCCCTGACTCACTCTGCAGACTTGGACAGAAAGGTGTGTTCCTCAGACTTAGATAGCTTTCCCCGAAGAGAGGATCCAAGAATAAAAATACTGCCTCTGCGGAATTCCCATGGGCAAACCTTTGGTCACACCTTGCTATTCTGTATTTACACCTGACAGTAGAATATGTTACACACAGCTGAACGCTCTAAGCAGGCTCTGAAGTTAGGAAATATTTGGGTTTTACCTCTAACAAGCTGCATAGAAGTTTAAGGTGAGTAGTTTGTTTGTTTGTTTTTGTAATATTTTACGTATAGTGCATCACAAAATGTAAATACTATTATATTTACAACTCACTCCCCTTAAGCATACACTTCTTTTATTATACATGTTAGATAGTACAATATTTTTATTGGTGTATCAATTAAGCCTGTTCTACAGAGAGCTGGTAGCTCATAGCTGAGCATCCTGCATCACCTGAGGTTTGTGAGGCCTCCCACCCTTGTCTCTTACACAAATCCATCTGATAAATGGCCAAGTAGGAAAGTGCTTGACCGTGCAGGCATTTGGTTCTTTTGTACAGTGTGACTTCGTCTCCAGCTCAGTCCTGCTTCCTCCCCATTCCTTTTACAGGTGTTGACTGCTAATAAACATCTTACTTTACAAATATCTTTCAAGCATCTGCTTCTGAAGAACTCAACCTCTGGCAAATACCTACTATGCATCAGACCTTATCCTAGGTACTGGGGAATCAGCAAAGAATATATGAACAGAAAGTCTGCCCCCACAGAGCTCATAGTCTAATGGGGTTCCTGGGAACACTCTTGCCTACGTGATTAGGCAAAGTATGCAGCTACAGCCCCTCCTCCCCTCATACCTTCTCCCTGCCTCTAAAGCAGGTGCAAGGGCAGCATTAGATTTGTTGTCATCTTGTGACAACAAAGTCACAAGTATGAGGAAGAGCCTAGAGCTATATACCAAGCAGTTTGAAATCCACTAGTCTCCAGTGGCTGCTTGAGCATTTGAAATGTGGCTGGTCTGAGTGAGATGAACAGTAAAGCACACACAGAACTTCAGAGACTTTATAACAAAAAGGAAAGTAAAATACCTCAATGATAATTTTTTTATATTGACTACATGTTGAAATGATAGCACTGTGAATATACTAGGTTAAATAAAATACATTATTAGAATCAATTTCACCATTGCTTTGTACTCTTTAAATGTAACTGCTAGAAATTTTTTAATTACATATGTGGTTTGCATTCTATTTCTATTGGACAGCACTGGCCTAGAGATTACAGCCACTGACCCTCCAGTGCCATCGCTGTGCTGACGTCTGGTTAAAGGAGCAACCCCTCTTCATTGAAGACTCTACAGTCAGGTCTCAGTTACTTGCAGATGAGTGCAGTCCTTAGTGACTCAGAGGGGAGAAGGATCCTGCAGCTGGACCCAGGGACGTGCCCAGGGCCTGCCCCACGCTGGAGGTGCCTCACTCAGCTGAGGAGGGGGTAGACAGATACATTAGCACTAAATGAAAACTTCCCTGCCATGAAACATACTGATCTCCAAGGTGCAAGGTGTTTTTTTGTTTTGTTTTTTCACTGAAAGAGAAAGCAAGGCAGAGCAAGTGTCTCGGGTGAGCAGGAAAGGGGGCAGCCAGGGGTTCCTCCCTGTCTGGGAAGCTGAGCATGAAATGGTTTCATGGCTTCCTTTTGCCCTGCTCCATGGTACACATTTATTTGGATAATCTTAGCCAGAGATTCCCTAAGGCCTTGTATAACCCTGGGTGGGCCAGGAAATGCAAGAGGATTTTCTCTTTTCTCTAAGAAAAAGAAGGCCCAACCCTTCAGCTGCCCCGGCCTGTTGGCCAATTTCCCTGTCCCCCTTGTAAACTCCACAAGTAGCCAGCAGCTAGTTAAGGCCCAGACAAGGCTGGTCACCATCCCCACACCGCAGGGAAAGGATGCTCAGGAGCAATGCCCTGGTGCAAACTTGAACAGATGCTTACATAAGGAAATAAAGGGATCGGCAGGTACTGCCTTCTGCAAACCTGCCACCAAGGCTTGGAAATCCCAGGACTCACCCAGTACAGCTACAGAAAGAAGAAGTATGCATGTTACATAGCACACTATTTGTACAGATATAGGAAGAAGCTGCCTGAGCTTCAGAGCTCATTCATCTGGTCCCTGAGCAGCCAGGTATAATCCCTGTTCCTCAGGTTGCTCACACGGAGTGCAAAAGAGCAAGGGCAGGGGAAGCAATCAAGGAGGGGCACTGATCTGTGAGATCTGGTAGGATCAGAGTCCGAGGACCCACATGGAGCATGAAACCCAGTCTGGGGGTGGGATAAAGAGGGAAGAAGTGCTGAAGAAGTCAGGGAGGACTCCCTGGAGGAGGTGATGCTTGCTTAAACTCAATCATAAAGAGAACACGTTAGCTAGGCCAGGAAGGGGCCCCTTTTCAGCACAAACAATACAGATCCTCCTGGGGCCAGGGCTCTAAAAGCTCCCATTCTTTGGTGAAATTTTGAAGAGTAAAGCATATACTTGTACTTATTCTTCTTTTAAAAAACATTCACCTTCATTGATAATGATACATAATGTGATGTATAGACAATGTAATGTACAGTTGTATACCTGGAAACAAAAAAGCAAACTTCTTAATGAAACCATGTATTTGCAACAATCTTTTCAACTATAAAGCACTAAGCAAGTGTTGGATAGTAACAGTAATAAGATTGTTGTGATTGTGATTGTTATAGGGGTGGCACTAATCTCTACTGTATTCCTGCTGGACTACTTTTCACTCAGTGGCCCTGTTTAAGGTCACCTAGCCCAGACTCCAGGACTCAGAGGGTGTCCATCCCAATGCCTCCTCAGCAAGGCCAGGGACAAGCAACTAGCCAGCACCCGGCTGGGGCAGCTCCCTCTTAAAGGACCCTTCTTAGCATTCTCCAGCACTACTGGTGGTAGTGTCCACAGGAAGCGCCTCCAGGGAGGAGAACTTGACAATGCCTATAGGATTGTGATGCAATGCACATAACCATTGACTGAAAGTCTCACAATCTATCCATAGCTATGCTTTCACATGCATACAAAGCATGCATGTGGAAGTATACTGCAGCACTGTTTAAAACAGCAATAGACTGGAAACAGCCCAAGTGGTTAAATAAATTGTGACCTAGCTACAAAGTGGGAAGCCATAAAAAGCTGTGAAAATTATAAAAGGATTAGAGCCAGGATCCTGAGATAGCTCAACATGTTGAGCTCTTGCCTTGCAACCTCAAGGTCTGGGGATCGACTCCCGGCCCCGGCCTGTGCAGGCCCCTATACTGAACTGGAAACCGCTGGGATGGTGATGAAAGTTTTCACCTCCCATGTGGGAGGCCCCCCATTTGGTTTCCACTCTGGGTGGAAATGAAACTATGTCACAACTAATAATGTACAACTACGGAGACTGTTCTGGGCCCTCCCCACTTCTCTCTCTCTCACCTTCTCTCAAAAATAATAAAATAAAAATAAATCTTACAATAAATAAATAAGGAGAGTAGGGAGGGTACATCAAATATATGGTGATGGAAGGTGACTCTGGGTGGTGAGCACATAATGCAATATACAGATGACATGATGTACAATTGTACACCTGGAAACTATGTAATTGTTACCAACCAATGTCACCCCAATAAATTAACAATAAAAAAAATAAAGATATATGGGGAAAGCCGGGACGGCTCAGCGGGTTGAGCGCTCGCTTTGAGGCCACGAGGACCGAGGATCGAATCCCGGCTCCGGCCCAGGCAGGACCCACGTGCTGAACTGGGGAGTTCCCACAGTTCGGTTCTCTAGGTGTCTCTGTCTCTGTCTCTCTCTCTATCTGTCAAAAAGTAAAATAAAAATAAATATGCACTGAAGACAAAAAGATAATTTCTCTCTATAAATGTGAAAAGATAAAAAAAAATAAATAAATAAAATAAAGATATAAACCCAGACAACCTAAAGAAATAAAGAAATAAAGGGTTAGAGCCCTATGTACTGATATAAGACAATCTCCAAGATATATTTTTGATTGAAAAAAAAGCAAGATACACAACAAATATGTAAAAGACATTTCATTAAAGATAAGGAGGAATGCACATGTCCATATGCACATACACATGTGTGCACATGTAAAGACTCTTGGGAAGAACACACTTGAAGGGGGTTAGTGGTTGCTTCCAGGGAGGAGACCTGGGGGCATGTGGAAAAGACACTTCTTTTCACAGCATACTTTCTTGTCCTGCTTGAATTATTTTTCTACCATGAGCGTTTGCTTTTTAAAGAAAACTACCGTATTTTTTGTGCTATAAGAAACACCTGACTATAAGATGCACCTAGGTTTAGAGGAGGAAAATAAGAAAAAAAATATTGTGAACCCAATGGCATACTAATATATTTAATAAAATATAGCAGAATAATACTTCAACCATGTAAAGTCAACAGTGGTATTAAGAACTAGGGGTTTTTCGTGGGCCTACCACTTCCTCTTCTAACAGCTGTCACTACCACTGACAGGTCAGGTAGTACACATCACAGTCTGTGACACAATATTCACTCCGTAAGCTGCACAGACATTTCCACCCACTTTTTTTGGGGGAAAAAGTGCATCCTATGGAGTGAAAAATATGGTAATTAGTCACTTTCTTAAAAAAGACAGAGAGAGTAGGGAGGAGGAATCAAACATATGGTGATGGAAAGTAAGCTGATTTTGGGAGTTGAACACATAATGTGATGTATAGACAATGTAATGTACAGTTGTATACCTGGAAACAATGTAATTGATATCAATCAATGTCACCACAATAAATTTAACAATTAAAAAAAAAAGACAAGAGGTCTTTATTTATAAATGTGTTTATAAAATGAACCACAGTGAACCCAGATTAACTACTTTCTATAAAGACAGCCAAAATAAGAGATTTTTCAACTCAGTTTAATATTCTTAGGAATTTATTTTACTCAAGTTCATGTATAATATCCAATGCACACATTCATACAAACCCCATACACTCCATGTGAAGTTGTGAAGAGTGAGTCATTGACAAAGCAATTGGTAATCTAGGCTTGACCATGACTAATGTAGCAGGTCCAGGAATTCACTGTCAGATAGGTGGACAAATGAAGAGTTCATCTAAACTTTTTGTTCAGCTGGGACAGAATTTCACACCCCAGAGACCATCCTCCGCCCTCCTGCCTTTGTCTGCAACTGTCCATATTAGGCTAACAGTACTTGACGTGGCCCAGCCGGTGAAGTAGAGCCTGCCTTTGGAGGCTGTGGTGGGTGATTTCAGAGGTCCGGAATGTCAGATAGACTTATCCAGGCCAGGAGATAGCAGCCTTCCGCTCTCAGCTTCTCCTCTCCCAATCGCCCACTCTACCTCCATGCCTCCCTCATAACCACATAATTAGTGGAGCCACAGCCTCCACTACCCCTCACTGAGGAGCCAGCCCCTGCAGAGGCAAAAATGAGCAAGGGTCATGTTCAGGTGCAAAAGGTGTGGGGTGACTCTGCTGGATGCTCACAAATATGGACATTTCCTGTACACAAGTTAACACGTGTCTTCATTATACAGGCTAACCCCATTTCTGTGGTGACAAAAGCCCATGACTTACTTCCTGCACACTCGTTTTTATGGCAATGATGTACAAGTGCCTTCTGGCCTGAAATGGTTACTGTAATTACTGAGCCACCCCAGGGAGGGTGGTGGAAAGGACCCTGGATTGGCAATCGTGGCTCATTGTCAATGGTCCCCAGGTCCTCTGTTTGACCACAGGACCCTCTCTTCACATCCTGGCCCCTGGAGGCCTTTCTCACTGGTCTCTTTCTGCCATTTACCCATTCTGCCCTCTCTGGTTCTCACATGTCCTCACATGCACTTTCATTCCTATTTTATGAGCAACACTCTGCCTTCATTAACTCTCTCTGTCTGTGTTTCCTCCAGCTCTTCCCTAGCAATGTAAGGCAAACTCCTACTCCTCTGTCAAATCATACCTCCTCTTCCGGGAAGTGTACTCAGAGTACCCCAGTCACACATACCCCTGCAGAACAGTGTACACACCTCTCTTGCAGTACTTAGGATATTAATGAGAATAATGGCTAAACATTTACTGATCACTTATTCGTGATCATGCTACATGCTACTTGTTTAATCCTCATAGAAACTCCAGGCAGTACCATTATTGTCCTCATTTTACTGAGAATGCTACTGGGGATCAGAGATTTATTTAAGTAAGTTGCTCAAGGCTATAGAGCTATTAAGTAGCTGATAGGTGCCTAGACAAGTATCTATGCATAGTAGCTGCTCAGTGATTATTCCCCTCATAAATGATTAAGTGAATAAATACAGAAATAATGATATTTCTGTCTCTTCTATAGAAAGTTCAAGTAAAAATCACTTCTGGGGAAGCCGGGATGGCTCAGTGGGTTAGGCGCTCACTTTGCAGCCCCAGGGACCGAGGATCGAATCCCGGTCCCGGCCCATGTGGACCCATATGCTGAACTGGGGAGTACCCCCAGTTCAGTTCTCACCAGGACGAAGACCCCGGTTCAGTTCCTGCCCTATGCAGCCCCACCCACCTGTGGAATGAAACTATGTGTAAAAACCAATGATGTGCAACTATGGAGACTGTTCTGGGCCCTCCCACTTCTCTCTGTCTCTGACTCTGTATTTCTCTCTCTCTCTACCAAAAACAATAAATAAATCTTAAAAATAAAATAACTTCTTATTAATCTTTCAAACCATCTTCCTTATCAAACACCTATTAAGGTATAAGACACTGGCAATATCTAATAAATGAATGGACAAAAGAATATATGAGCAAACCAGTAAATAGAGCCCAAATCTGGTAAGGCCACCCACTAATTTCAGGCAAATAGCTTCTGCTTGCTGGGCCCCTGTTTGTCACCTGTCAAATGCAGAGACTGTACATAGCATTCTCTCAAGTTCCTTCTAGAATTAAAGGTACATAGGTATAAAATAAATGACCAGACTCTGTGATTTTGTGGTTACAGTAATTCCCCTACCACATCATGCATTGTGTTTTCTTCTAGGTTGTTTTCCCAGGAACATTACATAATCGAATGTGGCATGTGATCCAGGTACTGCCCTAATACAGAGTCCACATTAGTCCTGAAAGAGTTATCTTGGCCTGATCTTTGGTTTATTCCATTCCTATCCAAACAGATCACACCCAGGGAAAGAATTAAGTGGCTGGCAAAACCCTCATAAATACTAATCAATAATAAACAGTGATTTCAAGTTAGATTATGCAACTAGCATCTAAGTCACTGCTCTTCACCTTGCAGGTCCTTCTCCCTATGCACTGGCACCTATACCAGAAGCCTTCTTCTCCAAACAGATTCTGGTCATTAGTCTGCCCCCCCGCTCCCCACACACACACACACATACATACTGCTCACATGAAGGGAACAGCAGTGCTTAGCACGTGGTAGGGGCTGATAAATACTCATGAAATGCTGAAGGCCAGATCCACTCCAGATGGTGCTGAGATGTGTCCACATCAACACAAGGTGGGAGTTCTGGCTGAATTTCATTCATGCTCACCCTACCTGTGGCTAATTAGGAGCTTGGCTACACACCTAGGACGTGACACACCTGTGTCCCATGGCATAGCATTAATGATCAGCCATGTGTATGCTAATGCCAAGCATTTCTGGTTAGGCTAATGCTCAGCGTAGTGACTATACCAAATGAGGGGTGTGAGCAAGACAGTGTCTGTTCATGTCAAAAGAGCAGGAGGACCATTTTCTCTGTTTTCCTTGACTAACAACAAGGAGTATACGCTGAGCACTGACATCCACATGAGAGGGCCCGTGTGGAGAGGGCCTGTACCATAACTGGAATGCACATAAACAGTCACTCTAGAGGACAAATGTTGTTTATCTGACTCACACCTTCATGTCCCTGGGGACTTGCTCCTCCCTCATGTCAATCATGTGATGCTTGAAAGGGCTGCCAAAGACAGTAGTAGCCAGACCCCATGACTTTGGCCACAACAACTGGCCCAGAGGTGAGTCCTTGAGAATCCTTCTCCGAGATCTGTTTCTAATATCGAGCAAGCAGAGAAAGATTCTAGCCTTATGAATCATAGAGCTAAAAGGATATGAACCCGAGGCTAACAACATGGAGAAAATCTGTTCGCAGGAGGAAAGAATAGTGTCAACACAGCTAAATATCCAAAAGATAGAAGGAGAGGGAATGAGACAGGCACGTGTCTGGACCTGCCTGTTTATTTGAATTACTGATTTCCCTGTTTTTTGTTTGTTGGTTTGCTTGTTCGTTTGTTTGTTTTAAGTTAGTTTGAGTAGCCAAAGTGACCTAACACAGTCATGACTGTACTTCAAAAGCATTTTCAAATGCATTTTCTACTCTTAGGTAGTTTTCATAAGATGGGCTACCACACAGTTGAAATGTCTTTGCTCCTCTTCCTAAGAAAGATATAACAATTCCTGGGCAAGAGTCATTTTTACTCAGCATCACTAACTAAAGATGTTCATTCTTTCCCTTTGTATCTCAGGCACCAATGCTGACCTGCCAACCACAGAATGTGAGGACTCTTCTAGTGGAAGCCATCAAATCTTATAAAACACAGGCTAGCCAGATGGGTGATTTTTGAAAGCAGGACATCTACATGGCGTTCAGCCCTCCCTCTGCCCCTTCGCTGGCTGACTCGCCCTGAAGGTCTGTCTTCAGATTGTCAAAGCCATTCCCTCTGCAGCTAGGAACTACAGAGGGGAGCGGCAACACATTTCCTAATAAGACCTCTGAAAACCTTCCCTGAGAAAATATACGGCAGTCCAGCCCCCTGACTTGTATGGGGCCTTTTTAAAAGAAAGCCACCTTATGTAATTACTGAAAAGCATAATGCTTTGAAAGCTAAACGTTTTCCCCATCTCTAAGTCCGAAGAGCTGCCCAGTGAACTATGAACCATGAAGTTACAAGTAGGAAGGGAGGAACTGGGGGCTGGGACCTAGGGCACTGACCACACCACTTTCTCCCCTCTCTTTCTAACGCTTCCATCACCTCAGTGCAGGGCTAAAGCTTGGCAGTGAGGGGCAGGCATGGCTTGCATAGCTAGGGCGCTCGGGGTTGCAGCGATGGGGGTGTTTCCCTTTGATGCAGCGCTCTTCCCATGCCCCGTACAGCTGTGCATCCCAGGCTCGGAGGAGCTTGGTGGCTGCCTCCCCTGGGGACAAGGGGAAGCAGCCATGTGCTACAGTGGCCTCAAAGGCTCCTCATCACCAAAACAAACGCACAACAGTCCTGATCGCCATGGAGAGTCCAATCCTCTTGTCTGGGATTGGCACTGACTAGAGTTCCAAGGGCTCTGGCTGTACTATCTCCTGTGAGGCCTAAATACAGCACACTCCCTTTTAACCTAAACACACAGCCTGGACCAGTGCCCAGGGCTGATAGCTCCCGAGGCCTAGCAGGGAAGTCATGACTTTTGGCTGCCCATCAAGTGATGGGCATTGCAGAGATATCAGAGCTGTGATGTGCGGGCCAGCCCCATGTTCACAGATACTGCCTATGGCCAAACAATGGGGGTACTTATCAACTGGTGGAGGGTTGACTACAAGGGTGATACTGAGCAGCGAGATGCATCCTGGGGAAGGGAGTGGGGAGGTGGAGAATGTGGAAGTGTGAGAACAAAGAGAGAGAGGGAGAAAAAGGCTATAACAGCCAGAGATCTATTTCTTAGCCAAGTAAAGGCAGGGGATTTTCTAAAATGTTTGCCCCCAGGGGAACACAACTCTCTAATTATGCCCCTCTCAATGGAATTTAGGGCTTAAGCCCTAGAATCAGACAGACCAAAATGGTCTTCTAATTGTGTGATCTTGGGCAAGATAACTGACTTTTCAGTTTCCATATCTCTAAAATGGCCCAGTGGATGACTTACTGTGGGTGTTCAATGAAACCATGTGTATAAAGTGCCTAGCACATAGAAGTAGTAGTAGAAGTAGTAATAGCAGAAGGAGCATAACATCAGCATGCTTTTATTTTCTCTGCCTTAGAAAGGGTACAAGAAGAGTTGCTGAGTCCACCACATTAAGAAACTCCCAACCAGGATAAGCTGTGCACAGACAAAGGAAACCTTCAACTGAGCAAGACATGAAAACACACCCATCCCTGTTAAGAACCTTAAAATGTCAAAATGGTAACAGCTCCCTACCCTCTCAACAGGGGTAAGAAACGTCCACCTAAGGGTTCCCTTACCTTGGTGTTCATACATGACTTCCCTCGCTTATATTCTTTGTGGGATCCACGCTTGTCCAATTTGTACCACAGCGCTTTGGCCTTCCAGGTGGTGAGCTTGGACTTGAGCTTGGAATAAAAGTTTCTGTGGTCTAGAGGGTCCAGGTCCAGGTGTCGTGTGAGGATGTTGAAGGCCTGGAGGGTGCCTTTGCATGTGGAAGCCTGGATGAAGTTCTCAAAAACCTGCCCAGCCTGCATCTGCTTCTCGTCTTCATTTTCCCCCATGTTTCAGGAGCCGTGTGGAGCAGTGGCGTGGAGAGGATGGAGGAGGACACCATGAAGGACCAGGAGAAATGTTACACCTGTAAAGGTAGGGGGAGGCAGAGGTGAGCTCCGAGGATGGCGTGGGGATGGGTGCTGGGAGGCAGAAATAAAATTCCTTTAAGATACTAAACATGGGGAAGCCAGGCTAGCTCAGCGGGTTGAGTGCTTGCCTTGCAGCCCCGGG
Organism: Craseonycteris thonglongyai; assembly: GCA_004027555.1. Lineage (NCBI taxonomy): Eukaryota > Metazoa > Chordata > Mammalia > Chiroptera > Craseonycteridae > Craseonycteris > Craseonycteris thonglongyai. Next base: position 47,755 of record PVKE010005669.1, read on the forward strand.
GCCTGAGGATTGAGTCCTGGTCCCAGTCCTGGCCAGTGTGGACCCAAATGCTGAACTGGGGTGTGCTTCCCATGTGGGAGGTCCCCATTTTGGTTCCTGCCGGGGTGAGCTTCTCATGCGGGAGGCCCCCAGCCTGGTTCCTGGCCTGAGCAGGCCCTCGCCCACCTGTGTGGGATGAAACTATGGAAAACTAATGATGTATAGCTATGGAGACTGCTTTGGGTCCTCCCACTTCTCTCTGTCTCTCTCTCTCTGTCAAAAACAATGAAAAACAGATACTAAACATAATAATACTAAGCACAAATAAATGATAGCAAATGTGCAGTCACACCTTCTAACCTGGCAACACTGCCTTGCTAGCAATCTCTTTCTCCCCAATACCCCTGTTTCTCACTGGTTGAAGAAAAGCACAGATTGCTCAAAGCCAATTCTGCTAAGAACCAGATGGTTCTAGAAATAGTAATTAGTAAAAGGAAAAAAAGAAGACAGGCACTCTAGATTTAACATCATTAAAAACATAATTCTTGCTACAAATTGGTTGACTCATATAATGTAACGTAGCCACTTGACATTAGTACCCAGATCAAAAAACTCCAAGTGCATGCTTCCCTAGGTTTCATGACCATCTTACCTATGGTTAGACAGCAATTTTTAAGTCTTTTTTGTTGGTAGCCAGAGGGCAGGTCTGTCCCCTATGCAAATAACATAGAAACTTCTCTCTATCCCTGATATCTGCTGAAAGCACAGCCTCTATTTCCTTCAGACTTAGAGAGAGACAGAAAGACATGTGGAGCTCCTGCTGATGTACACAGGGAGTCTGGGCTGTGTCCACCAAGCTGTGAGCTATTTGGAAAGAGTGCTTAGGCTGATGGAAGGAAAAATGTGATGGGTGTTCATCTGCATCACAAAAATAGCTTGCCTGGGTTTGAGCCATCGCCCTTTCTCTCTGTACCACTCTAACCTCAGGCATTTCTTATGAAAGTCATTTAATTTTCAGAGGAACAAAAATAAAATTAGAGCTGATTTTCCAAAGTACTAGCTATTTTTCCAGAATCCGAAGCTAGTGCGAGAGGACAAGTGTGGAAGAGGCGGGGCTGGCCCAGCTGTCAGGGAGGCTGGAGGCGGTCTGCAAATGAGGAGATACAGCACATCAAGCTCCCCTAGACAGAGGCCTTGCAGGGGGCGGCCAGCACACACAGAGACAAGGCCCTCAGGCTGGGTGGCTTCCCCCTTTCCGGATGGGAACGCTATTAGAGGTGCATTTGGATTGCCGACTGGCATTATAATACTAAAAGCAGAGACCAGTGTTTAGTGTCTTCCTTAATCCGTTACTTATTCAATCAGCAACAACCACGAGCATCTTAGCAAGAGCCATGCATCACGCTTGGTGCCGGGGATACCGAGATGGGGTGTAGCGAGGAAGACAGGCCTATAAAGAGTTGAGTACGAGACAACAGGCAAGCAAGCACTTGCAGAATAGGAACAGTGCACGCAAGCCCGGAGCAAGTGTCCGACAGAGTCCAGAGACACCATGAGAGGGAAATGCCAAAATGCTACCACTTTAGGAATGAGAGAATTTCACCAGAAGACCGGGAAATGGACATTTCAGGCAAAGGAAACCCCATACAAAGGCGTGAGTCTGGAAAGAGCCCGGAGAGCTGTGGAATGATAGCAACTGTGGGAAGTTAAGGACCATAACAAGGCGTGTGTGGGGCGGGGGCATCCAGGGCAGATCACGGAGGGGGCCTGGCTTCTCCAGGGGGCGGGAGCGTGTAGCGGATGGAGCAGAAGCTGACAAGTCTTTGAGAACAAGGAGCTGGCAGAGGGTAGACTGGCAAAGGAGGCAGCTAAGGAGCTGCCCAGGTGACAATGAGGAAAACAGCTGGGAGACCAAGAGGCAAAGCTCACACCTGTATGTCGTATGGCAGCCAGGCTGGGCATCACCCATAAGCAGCAGCCTGCTGGGGCAAGACAAGCTCTCCAGACGCCAGACACCCAGATGCTGATGGGTGAGGGGGCGCGGGAGAGGACCCCTTCCTCCCCTCTTTCCCTGACTGCTTCCAGGGTACCTGGCACGTACTCAGCTGAAGGGAGCACAGCTTATTCCTGCTCCAGGGCCAGCCAAGTTCTACTCCTCAGCTAGAACTCCATCCTCTAGGAGCACTCACACGGCTGCTCTGGTCCTCCCAACTCAACAGATTCAACAGACTTGGAAAGCGGCCTCCGAGCTAGGCCTGGCACTGATAACACATGGAGTCACAGATGCCCGCTCAGCTTCGATGTCCACACTACGACTTTGGCATCACTCACATAAACACTGCCTCCTACTGTGTCTCAGCCCCACCACCCAGGCCCTCATCCTCCCCTCTCTGGCCAAGACTTGCCATCTGAGCATAAACAGAGAGCGAGAGTGTATTAAAGTCTTCAGCCTTTGTCTTTGGAACCCCTCCCCTGCCCAGGATTGAACAAAGGCTGCAGGAGCTGATTGACAAACACAAAGCTACTTGAATTCAGCTGGTTCCTGTGCCCTTTCTGAGCAAACCAGGGGCTGGGGGGCAATGGTAGCCCAGGCCCACAGCTCAGCCTGGCCCCTCGCTGCCCACATGGCCTCACACCAGCCACGTAAATTCTGAGCCTCAGTTTCTTTATGTGGAAGAGGGGGCTGATAGTCTGCACTTTGCAGGGTTGCTGTGAGGGGTGAGATACGCGTGCGATAGCAGAGCCTGGCCCTGGGAGCCTCTTAGGAGATGTGGAAACCATGCTGCGTCCATCACCTGGGGAATGCACCAGTGTGGAAGATCGTTTTGTAAATCCATTCTCCAAGTTGCCAACTCCTCCTGGTCTAAAATGATGAACTGTTTAGAGGTATCAAGGCAGACCTCACTGCCAGAGAATCATTTACAGACTGGAAGAACCTGTCTCCTCCCAACCCCAGCTGCCTCCCCTCCTCCCCCGAAAAGAAAAGTGAACAGCTTAATCTTGGGGCTCTGGTGGAAGGAGCCAAAGGTGGTGCTGAGAGGCTGGGTGGGCGTGGGAGCGCTGGGAACTAGCTCTTATCTCCAGTGAGATAAGGCAGGGAGGGCGCTGGCCAGACAGCAGGAGGTAAGTGCTGTCTTGGACTGCCCCACGCTGCTGGTCTCCACCTTTAAGTCAGTTTTCCAATTTAAGTCAGAGAGCTTCAAAATGACTCTAACCCCATGTGAGGCAGGTGTCCTTACAGAAGAACATCAGAATATTTAGAGTCTGGCAAACTGCTATGTGAATCGGGTCCCTTGGATTTGTCAGCTGTGTTACCCTCCGGCAAGTTATCTAATCTAATCTATCTCAGCCTGTGTTCTCATCTGTAAAATGGGGATAATAATACCCAGTTCCCAGGGTTGTAAGGATTAAATTCGGTCAGGTAGGTGATATACTCAGCACTTGCTGGCTACATGATAACTAGTATCCTTCAAATGGCTCAAACCTCATCAAACCAAAAGGAAGAGAAAAAGAAACATAGTTGATGACCACTGGGACTAGCTTCCCAGGTCAAAAAATTATGTACTGTCACACTAGAGGCTTTCAAATCAAAAGACCTGGGTTCAAATCTGCTTCCTAGCTTTGTCACCTTGCACACCTCACATAACTTGTGAGTTTTAAGTTCCCCATATGTACAGTAGGGGACCCCACAGGAGGAAGTTTGGGTAATGAACTGAACATGTACACGGTACAGGTGGTTTTGCTAATGAACTAGAAAGGGTGACTTAGAAAGATTTTGAGTCTGAGCTTCAAGTCTTGTCTTCCAGAAACTAGAATGTGATAGTTTTGGAGGATACCCCTCTCCTTCCCCTAAAGGAGGTCAAGGATTAGTTAAATCAGAGGATCCTGGGTAATAGCCTTCTTAAAGTCTTCTTTGTCAACCACCACCCAGCTGTTGCCTTTTTGGAGTTTGATATGAAATATAAATAAAACCAACTACCCAGAAATATGAAAGGTTTTTGCATTTTCTGGGAAGAAACAAGACATGATACTTTAGTTTCCAAGAATAGCCTTGAAGCAATTCGGTTTTTGCCAACTGGAGTCCCTTATTTGTGGTTCTGCCTGTGTGACTTCATGAGTCACAAAGCATCTCCCTTTCCCTGCCTCTGGCTGCTGCAAATTAAAACTCCAGGCTGCAGACTGTCAGAGACAGCCTTGGTAATGGGCTCAGCCACAGCATCTGGGAGACAAGTTCAAAGTTTAGGTAGAGTCCCCGAGGACCTGTTAAATTACAGAGGGAGCCTCCTGGCCCCGGAGTTGCCAGAGCACTCACACTTAGGACTCTCACCTCTGCCTTGCCTGGGCCCTCACCTGCCAAATGGCCTCAAACAGTGTGACCAGGCAGTGGATCAATGGCAGCATTCTATACAAACTGAAGAAGGGCTGGGGGGACACTGGGCAGGACCGTCCTACAAAGCAGCAGTTTGGCCCAGGAGGAAAGCTCAGCCCTTATCCTCACCCTCAAAGCTCACAGATGAGATACTTTTCGAGGTAAATGCAATCTAAAAACCAAACCCTCCTGCTTCTGCCACTGGCAAGCTCCCCACGCCAAGTTACCATCTCCCAGGTTATCTCCAAGAGGCTGCTGGGCAGGACCAGTTTCTTCATCCATGAAACGGGGAGGGGTTCACCCCATGTACTCGAGGTAATCAGAAGGACTGAAAGCTTCAGTGCTGTGCTTTGAATACTGAAGACACCCAGTTGTGGCTACCTGCAGCCATCCAGGGCCTTGGCAGGGAGAGATGCTGCCCACACATGGTGTATCTCTGCAGAGCCCTGCATGGGCAGAACACCTGGCCCAGGGACGTCTGGCTTTCCAGCCACAAGGGCATGGGACACCCAAACTGAACCAAAAGTGGTAACTCCCAGAGTTGGGAAGCGACTGAAATGGCCCCTTGTTCTCCTTGTAATCTCCTTCCAGCTGGGGGTCTCCAGGCTTCCCAGGGTCAGCTCTCCAGATGGAGAGTGTGCAGCCTGCTGGGGCAGCCTGCTTCACCTTTCCATTCTCTGACTAGAAGACAACCTCAGTGAGATCAAGCCTTTCTCCCCAACACTTCCTCTCTGTTTCTGGTTTTAGCTCTTGAAATCACCCTCAGGGAGTCAAAGCCCTTTCTTGTGGGCTAACCTTAGTCATGCAGAGTCTTCTTCTAGGGCCCCCACTAGGAAAGGCTGATGAAGCACCCAAGAGACAAACCGTGAAAGCCAAAACAGGTTTCCAGTCTGCAACAAGGGCCTATACACTGCCCTCAGTCTACACCGCCCTCTGTCTACACTGCCCCAGGATGAGGGGTTGAGGAAAGAGAGGCTCCAAGTTCTCTGTAGGCCCTGGCTTTCTATGCTGCTCCTCCACCGAGGGCCCAAGGTCACTTGCCCTTGTCCTTCTGAGCCCAGCCCACTCCTCACTTTTTCTCAATAGCACTGACTACACTGGGCTGGTCTAAAGTGACCTTGCATATCCCCACTTCCTCACCTCCATCCACTTGCTGATGGAATCATTCACAGTAACAGATCCCAAGAGGACCCTGCACACCCCACCACCCCAATGAGTCAGAGGCCTGTATGCTGACCAGTCACAGTGCTGGAAAGGAGGCCAGTGCCATGAGAGGTGCATGACAGGCCAGGCTCTATCACCTGCATTATCCTAAGGGAAAAAATTATTCTAGAACTTGCCCATCTCATTCTTCTGTAATGCAAGTATGTGTGCCATGTGCAATTCCTAGTGTATGTGTGTACACACACATGCATGATACCTGTATCTGTGTATATATCTATGCATGTGTATATGTGCACATGCATGTATATGTGCATTTGTGGGTATATGCATGTGTCGTGTGTGCATGTGCACATGTACATGCATGTGTAGGTGTATATACATGTGTGTGTATGCCTATGAATGCACAAACACATTTTAAACATTTTTCCATAAGGATTTGTATCCAGTGCTCCACATCTCTACTTGTATCACTAAACCTCTCTTCAAGACCCTTCTAGGAGAAGCAAAGCCTTTGGGGTGGCAGAACTCTGGCCTGGATATGAACTTGCCCCTCTCTCTGCCCTCACGAGGACACTGACAGCCATACTGCGCAGCTGCTTACAGAGAGCCGGACCCAGACCCTTTACATCCGTGATCCCATTTAACTACCCTTGTTTGACAAAAGAAAAGACAGATCTGCAGAGGTCAGTAACCTCCTCAATATCCCACAGGTAGTGAGTGGAGATGCTGTGAAATGAGCCCAGCCCATCTCACTTCAAAACCCACACTCTTAGTCACCAACCAATGTGAAGCACACAGATGAAAATAGCATGGCCTCCTGTCCTGCAGCCGCGGGGGAAATGAAATGGGTTCAGTTCTGTATTCTCTGAAGTTCTTTCAGGCGCTGAGAGTCTATAAATGTCAACTGCAGGGAGTGGCTTCATGAGTTATAGTACAACCAAACAATCAAGTATTAGGCACTCCTTTAAAAATGGTATTTATAAAGACATGTGACCCTTGGGGAAATGCTTATGCATTAATGCAGAGTGAGAAGAGCAAGATATGATTCCAGGTTCTCAATATGATCCAAGTCCATAGAGTAATATCTACGGGGCAATGAAACAAGCCCATCGTGAACAGTGGTTATGTGGGTGGGATGGTATTCTAGATGGTTTTTATTTTTAGCATTACGCTTTCCTGTATTTTCCAGTTTTCCTACCAGGAACATGCACAACTTTTCTAACCCCCTCCTATACACACAGTCTGAGTCCAGGGATCTTCACTCCCTGACTAGACTGAGGGTCTCACCAGCAGAAGGTAGGTGGGCTTCTGTGTCTTCTCATTCTCAGGCCTAACAGTGCTCAGAGCATGTGGAGCCACCACACCAGCAGTGCTGTTCTCCCCCACAAAAGCAAGCGTCACCCTGCAAGGAGCCCTGGCATGTGCTGACAATGAATCATCTTACACTCTAGCAGGTCAGAAATGAGACCCCAAGACTGCTCTGCTCTGCAGATCATGGGCCGTTTTCCAGGGAGCTGTGCTGAGAAATGGGAAGACGATGCCCGTGACCCAGTCTCAGCTGTGCACACAGGACCCATTGCCAGTGAATCTACAAGAAAGAAACCTGCGTACCTGGTTACGGGCTAGGAGGTGACAAAATAACATGCATCTCAGCACACATGCACGTGCATGCGCGCGCACACACACACACACACACACAGCCCATCTCACCAACAACAAAAACTTAGTCTATTCTTCATGGACCTGAATCACCTTTATCACACACTGGGTGCTCAGAAAATCTGCAAATGCTAAATTCCCATTTTCAGAAGGCCAGCCTATCTCAAAACTAATGGTGGGAGGTACCCAGAAGAGGCAAATTCACAGAGACAGAAAGTAGAAGGGTGATTATCAGGACACAGGGGGGAAAGGGGAATGAGAAGGTATTGTTGAATGGGTACAGACTTTCAATTTGGGATGATGAAAAAGTTCTGGAGCTGAATGGGGGTGATAGTTGCATAGCACCATGAACGTCCTTAATTCTACTAAATCCAACAGTTAAAAATGGTTAAAATGGTAAATTTTGTTATACATTTTTCCATAATAAAAGAAATAAAAATAAAATGCACACAACAACCCTCACCACCTAACAGTGGGAGCTGTCCAAGGACAGAATATACAATTTGTGGCCCAATTAACAATGAAGTTAATTTTTTTTAATGCATTTTGCATTAAAATGCAATAAGAAAAATAAGTGCTTAAGCTAATGAAAGATTCTTGCTGTGTTGGATTGGGCTCAATGACATAATTTTAATCTTTTTTTTTCTTGTCATCCAGGCTTCTCTCATTCTTCCCTCCAAATTTCACTGGACCCCAGGAAGCCCATGAAAGCTCAGCCCTGCCAAATCCCAGATGTTTATCTCTTGTTCTGCCATTCACAGGCTCCCCTCACCAATGGCTGCCCTCTCCCTGGCACCTGTGAAATTTTCAACACCACAGGGAAGGTTGGGGACCAGCTTCCTGGTCCTAGCTCGCAGGGCCTACCGTCTGTTTCTGGGGAGAACACTCTGGCATTCTGAGAGTCCCTGTGGCGTGCTGCCATCAGACAGCGGCTCCCTGAGAGCAGGGAACATTCTTCCCTGCAGAGCACAGATTCCCTACGAGCTCCCCAGGACAAGTCCGGATCAGCCCACGTCTGTTGGACATGTCATCAGGTTCAAATGAGTGGCAACGGAGGCAGGGCAATTAGATGAGACTTCTGTCTTTCAAAGTCAGGGCTTGGCACATTTTTCATTGACTAACATCAATTTCAGGAACTGGGTATGAATCTTTTCTGATGTTAGAATTCTGTTGTAAGGCAAAGAAACTTCTCTATTAAAGAAACAAAACAAAAAAATAAAGAAACAAAAACAAAACAGTAAGTCTAGCATACGAGGGCTGTCTGGAAAAAAAATCCAGACACTGTCAATATAACGAGAACAATTACCCACTGGGCTGGATACTTTTTGGACAGCCTTCATATGCCATACTTACTGTAATTAAGAAGGGCACGTGGGTGTGATCAAATGTCACCTTATTAATGGCTAGTCTTTCCTCAAGATCCTCTTTTCTAAATACTTCCCACCTCCTTAACCTCTACCCCTTCCCAAAATGGGTTGGATCTCTCCCAGTGTATCCTATATGTACCTCAATTATAGTAAGTTCTTCTGTGCTGAAATTAATTTTTTATTTTTCTACTCCCAGTTTCTAGCACAAGGTTCTCTCTGTATAGTATGTGCTAAATGAATGAATGAATGAATGAATGAATGAATGTTCAATCCTCGGGAGCTTAATCATTGTTGACATTTAATGAGCATCTATGAAGTCTTAAGCAACGTGTTAAAAGTGTTATATGGGGGAGGCTAGGATGGCTCAGCAGGTTAAGTGCTCACTTTGCAGCCCTGGAGACCAAGGATTAAATCCCGGGCCCGGCCCATGTGGACCCACATGCTGAGCTGGGGAGCTCCCCCAGTTCAGTTCTTGCCGGGACCTATGCGGGAGGCTCCTGGTCCAGTTCCTGCCCTGCACAGCCCCTGCCCACCTGTGGAGTGAAACTACAGGGATCCCTCGTTTTTCGCGGTTAATGGGGACCAGAACCTTCTGCGAAAGCTGAAAAACCGCAAAGTAGGATTTGCCCCTAGGAATTTGCGTGTATGCGGGTACAAGAATGTTTTAAATATGTAAACAGTATTCATACTTTACTCATTTAAGACAAAAATTACAACAGTATACGTATTTACTTAAACGTGTCAGTGCTAATGAATAAGGTTCATGACAAAACCTTATACAGTAATAAACATGAATCAACATTGCTTTCTGAGAGAGGCGAAGAGTCGTGTGTGGGTGGCGGAGGAGAGGCTCTCACGTGACTCGTAGAAGCGTTAGGCTCACTCGGAGACTCTTCTGCTGGAGGCGCTGACGGTAGAGCCGGGGCTTTACCTTGGAGAGAAACATGGTGATGGGTAGTTGTTGTCTTTGTTTTTCCTTTTCCTTCAAAATTCCCCTGTACAAGGACATAACCCCGTCAACGCGACTGCTGAACTCGACAGCTCGAACCATATTGTCGTCCATGTCTTGTGCAAATTGTTGCATCGCTCTTGCCATGTTGCACAATTGTTGCAGATTCTCCAGGGTAAGGCCGCGCTTTTCAGGTTCTTCTTCGTCTTCCTCTTCGTTTTCTTCCGTCTTCAGTGAGGGCTACCCCTCCCTCACTGATGAGGTTAGGAAACTTTTCCTCCACGTAACGACAGCAGCATCGTTGTCAGCAGAGGAAGCCTCACCATACAGAAGCACGTTTCTGAGGCCGTATCTTTTTTGAAATTTTTCGAACCAGCCTTTGCTGGCTGAAAAGCCTCATCCTCGAGGAGGCGAATCACTCCTGGCAGCGCTAGTACTGGCTTGAGGTTTGTCAGCACCTTCTTCAGGCTCTTCATTGTCGTCATCAGGCAAGATTTGGTCGTAGAGAGCTTTGGCCTTTGTCCTGATCATATTAGTGTCCAAACTCACTGTCTTTTTCCTGCCATCAGCAATCCACAATGCCAGTGCAGCTTCCATGTTCACAATTCTGTTATTACGCGGAGTTACCACACGTTTCGCTTCTTTATTGAAGGTTATTGAAGCAGTTTTGCGGATGTTTGCTTCCTCT
>PVKE010005670.1:0-57938 GCA_004027555.1 Craseonycteris thonglongyai
CAAATCACAACCTTAAAAATGCCATCATCAGGAGGAATAAAAATTTCTCAAAATGGGGATGTTGTGCCAAGTCACAAGATGGCTTTGAAGCCTGGTCATGCTGCTCAGGGGACTGGAGGCCACCAAATAACTGTGAAAACCTTGTGCAGCGCTCATTTTCTCAGCACTTCCATTAGCAACTGAAACTCAGGCACATACCATTTACAGTTCAAAGGAAGCTTGTTAACATATTGTCTAAAAGAGCAGTTTGTTAGGACAAAAGGTGCTGTTCTCAAGCTGGTGACCATTTCACTCCTGCAAAAAAATTAAGTAAAACTATTTTTTGGTCTAAAAGGCACACTCTAAGAGAACACTAGCTCTTGAGTAATTTTCCACAGGTTTACGTCTTATACAAAAGAAGTAGCAAGCCAAAATGCTTCTATCCGGAATGTCCCCTGAAGGCTGGGTAGTAACAGCAGTGTGTGTATGTGTGTAGTACATGTGTGATGAGTGTTTTTGAGAGGGGCGAGACAAAAGAAAATGTTCATCTGGTAAGTTCCTCTTCTCAACCACCCTCTTTATTTCCTCTAGAATGTCAATACGATCTGCTACAAACCGTGAATTGTTTCTTTGTATTTTTATCTACTTATAGCTATTACATATCAACTCTAAATGCCAGATAAAACAACATATACCAAGTACTCTATAAATCCCTGGGGGACACACCACCTTTTACTTTATTCGTCTTTTCACCTGGCAACTAATGTAGCCAACAGAAAGGCATAGTAAAAAAAAGATATCAGGTATACTCTCCCACTGCACTGGTAAGTAGGATTTGAATGAGCTCATCACCACCACTCCATGACTCAGGACCTCTAAAAAAAAGACAACATGAGAAAAATGTATAAGTGTTGGTCACTGGCTCTCTTTGGAAGAAGCACTCTTTACTCTCCTCCCTCTGACACTTCATCGTATGTCATCCTCTCTGCCATCTTAAACCACATTGGCATCACTCTGATGGGTAAGTAAGGGGAGTTTCCACTTTATGTTTTGAAAATTCAATTCTCAACTTCCAGTGGTTCTATCAATTAAGTGTGTTTTCAAATATTTGTCAGGTAACACCCCCAAGGGTTGTTACGTCTCCCTGAGGAATTTGTGATAGTACCCAAAGTGCCCCCTGAAAAATTGTATTTAAGCTTTGTCACATGGTCCTTTGTTTAATGGACTGTATTAAATGTTCATGCTTGTGTGTATATAAAAAACAACAGGCTGCCTCTCAGTTTTTACGGATCCTCCAGGAAGATGGACTCTGCTCTCCAGTGGCTGCAAGTCCTCCCTAAAACACCATTCCATGCCCTCCATGGGGGATGGAACCCTACTCCTGGAAAATCATGACAGCGACATAGAGACATGGTGCTTGCTATATTGGTACATTTGCGTGAGACTGATAGATGATTGAGAGATGATGATGATAGATAGATAGACAGACAGATAGATAGATAGATAGATGATAGATAGAGAGATAGATGATAGCTACATATTGTTAAACATAAAGATATTAGAACTTTTAAAATGATTTATTCTTCAGATACTATAATATTAAGTCATAATTCAGTTTTACAAACTCTAGATTTTAAAACTAAATTAATTATGCATATCAAAATCTTCTCAGAAGAAAGGAGGGAAAAAGAGAAAGACCAATAGTTATTGAACATGTTTATAATGAACTTGAAGGTATGTGGCTTATAGGTAGAAATTCAGATCTTCTAGAATACTACCTGCAAAACAGCTATTATTATCTGAATTTTGCTGTCAGTCACTTTTTTTTTTTTAGATTTATTGTATTGTTTTGACAGAGAGATACACAGAGAATGAAAGAGAGAGAGAGAGAGAGAGAGAGAGAGAGAGAGAGAGGAGGAGGGCCCAGAGCGGTCTCCATTATTATATGTCCTCAGTTTTCAATATAGTTTTGTTTCATACAGGTGGGTGGGGGGCTCACAATAGGGGAACCCGGCTGGGGATACTTGCATGGGAGGCACTTCCCAGTTAGCTTGGGGCGGGGCCAGGGGCCTCCCGCATGGGAAGCACACACAAGTTCAGCATATGGGTCCACCAGGGCTGTGGCCCAGTTTTGATCCTCGAACCCTGGGGCTGCAAATGACCATTCAACCCACTGAGCCATCAAGGCATTCCCTGTCAGTCACTTTTTTAAGCGAACAAAACAATTAGAACACCAAAACAATATAACCAACCAACAAAAAACACAACAGCAACAAACCACTCACCAACAAATGGAAGAGAAAAGGAAGATATGACTAACACATAGAAATGGCAACCTTTTTAATCACTGGAGACATAGTAAGAAAAAAAGAGAAAAGTCAGGTATTCTAAAATTATGTTAATTGAAGAAAGTAGCATGGCATCTTTCTGAAAATAGCCAACAGATGTCCCAGCCATTTTACCAAGTCTTGTTATATAACATTTGCTGCCATGATCCTTTAAAAATCCTTTTTCTAGATTTGATTCTGCTCAAGCATCTGTGATGCTAAATGTGCAGTCGCTGTTTCCTGGTTTCTACTCTTGCTTCCAATGCCAATTACAGGTCAAAATTGATGGGCAGCAAAAATAAAGACATCATTTGCATTTTTTTTTTAAATCAGGAAACCAGTGCTTTATTCACATTTATGCTGTATCTAATTATGTTCCATCCAACGATTCTTTAGTAGGAGAGGAAGTGCCCAAATTACAAAGATGTGCAAGCTTTATTAGCGTATTTGCACAATTTAGAGAACCACTCAATCGCTTAGAGACAGTCCTAAAATAACATCACCAAAATCCAGATTAAACTTTCCACCTGCTATACGAATTTGTTCCATGACCTTTTGTGGATGATTTATTTATTAAAAACAAGCCAATGTTCCATGTTATACTTTCGGGAAGCTTGGGAAGGGAAGCCAAAATTTAATTTTGTGAACATATGTAAAAAGTATTTGGAAAGACCCAGGGATGATGTGTTCGTTGAAAACTTTAACCAGGATTTTATTTTGCCATTTCATTTCATTTCTAAGTTGTGAAACATACGCATACATTCTGAAAAATAAATGATTTAAAGTGTACTTCACTTCCAAGTTAAATATCTGGGGAACTACAATTGCAGAAGCCATACAGTTTTCAACTATGTTGCCGGCCACTTTGAGAAAGGTCTTGGTTTTTGTGGAATCCTATTGTTCTTTTTTGTTTTATTTCTGGATGTTGAAGATCTTGCTGCTCTCATACTAGTTTACCATATAATCTAATCACACAGCAGCCTATATGATTTCAATGTCAGTCAACAACTCTGACCTTTAGCCATGCTTCTTTGCTGGCCAACAGTGGCAAAATGGCGAACAGCATGTCTCTAGCCTGCATGGGTCATGGGTTTACATAAGACATGTCACAGTGCTCTTGATTCTGCTCAGTAGTGGAAAGACCATTTTATCCCTTTGGTGCTCAACCAGAAAATTACTTTGTTCTGGCAAAATGAACTAAAACTACACTCTCACTGTCACCCACTGAGAAAAAAATGCAATAGAAGTAAAAGGCAGGCTGCTCAGGTTAGAAAATAATTGCTGCTCCATCAAGTAAATAAATCTATATACTAATAAATGCCTTCATTTTTCAGAGTAGAGTAAGAATCAATTGAAAATGACTAATTGAAACAAATTAATGAAAGGCCCAAGACATCCCAGGCAGCCTAATGTGGGACAAAACCAGAGAGGGGGTTAGTGAAATTACTTCACAGTACATTATTTACCATAAAGTAGCCTAGAATGCTGAGAGTTCTAAATGAGGGTCCCCCCTTAAGGTGACCAGACATCCCGCTTTTGGTGGGACAGTCCCGATTTTTAACAATTTGTCCCACGTCCCGCGGCATTTTAAAAAAGTCTCAATTTTTGGAAAGAATGCACAACAAGCTAGGGAACGGCAGGAGATAGACAAAATGTTTAATCAAGAACCCCCTCCCCCACCGGTCAATGGTGTCCCACTTTACCAATGTTAAAATCTGGTCATCTTATTAGATCCCAGTTCACTGATGACAGACAGCCTGAGCAATTCTTTTCAATCACAAAGTTTCCTTATACATACATCTTTTATCTTACAATCTATATTGGATTTTTAAAGACGTGACTTCATTTTATATGCCTGCCTATTTTAGTATAAACATGTTTCTTTCCCTAAATGTTTGTGTAAAATTGGGGCTCCTGAAAGAGGAGGCTTGTCTACCCAGTGACTCCAAGTTCAGTCCATGTGGTCCGCCTCAGGGTTAGACAAGCCACGTGCCTTTAATAAGGAAGGAACTCTACTCTGAAACCTATGGTAGGATGGGAAAGAATAAAGAAACTAGGCTTAAGTTCAGACAGGCCAGATTTTGTATGTGAACTTGGCCACTTAACTGAGTCATTTCCAATGAATTGTTTAATTTCTCTAATCTTGGTTACTTACGTTAGGAAAACAGGACTGATAATACACTGATACTACAGGGCTGTCTCGAATATTCCATGGGATGGTATATGTGAAGTAATTATCACACAGTAACTATTAAAGGCATGGTAGCTGTCACTCTTAACAAAATTTTATTTGATCTGCTTGCAAAGCTGTTCTTGAACATCTCCAAACTATTCATCATGTATTGAAGTTAGAGGTCAAAATAAAATTTTGTGAATTTCTAACATATTATCCAATATACTCCAATTCACGATGACCTCTACTCCTCTGCATGCCTCAAATAAGAGTATCCCAAGTTATGCTATCTTATGTGACTCAGCTCCTTGTCTAAGAAGTACATCCAATAGGGAGAGTTACTATGCTGTATATATCTTCACATCCCCCAAAGTCATAGTTCTCAATTTTAGTACATATAAAACATACAAGCAAAAATGCTGATTCTTGACTCCCCTCACAGACATTATGATCTGTAGGTTTGGAGTTCTGCCCTGGAATCAGCATTTATAACAAATCTCACTGACCCCTGTGCACTCTTGTTCTTCATGTGGTCTTTACGTGGCCTTACATGAATATCAGTCACTAGGTTTAGGGTCAATTCTAATTCAGTATGCGCTCATCTTAATTTAAGAAATTACATCTGCAAACACCCTATTTCAAAAGAGATGATATTTGGAGATTAAGAATAAACATGAATTTGGGGGAAACACTGTTTAACCCAGTATACCCCTCAAACCTTGACTTGGAGAATAATAGTTTTACTAGCTGATTATACTATAGTATAAATGAGTGCCATTATGTGTATTCTCTTATGTTCTGGATAATTATCGGGATGATGTTTTCATAAAATAATTTTCCTGCAACATACTTTTATACTTTCTGTAAAAAAAATCCTATTCTTCATTGTGATATTTCTGGTAAGAAAATACACTACTACTATGTATTCTGGTTCTCTACTGAGGCATTTTTGTAGTACCTTGTAGCTTTTCTTAGCCTTTTAAATGGCAATGTGTATTAAATATGGAGCTAGCGCTTAGTAAATATTGAGCTGAATGCATATACTAATTCTGCAAACAATGGCAGGGATTATGGAGGACACAGAATGTGTATACAGACTTTTGGCTGTTTTCAAGGAGATTTTCTTATGTAGAGGGGAGAAGCCCTTACACAAATATTACATTGCCTGGTGGGCAGTGCTGGCTGTGAGCTTGCTTACAAATCCTTCCGTTACCACTCGCCAACTTTATGATTTTGGGCAAGCTACTTAACCATACTAAAGCTTAGTTTTCATATGCCTAAAATGGGAATTAGACTTTCCCCTGCCTCACAAGGCTGCAGCAAGAAATAAATAATGACTTGTATTAAGTGCTAAGCACACAGCAAGTGCTCAATAAATGTTAGCAATTACAGGGACCCAGGGGAAGGAGGGATGTTTGATAGGCTGATAATAATATTTTCTGTGATTATCCCATTTTCCAAGCATATTAGAAGCTTTGTGACTGCAGGGACCTCATAATTACAGTTTTCTGGTGTCTCTCATAATTCTTGGCAGATCAGCTCCATGTAGGGGATTTGGATAAGGTCACCAAATGCAGTCCTGGTCGATTGATTCACTGAGTGAGTCTTCCAGTCCTTTTCATGGCAGCACTAGCAAAACTTCTATGTGTTCTAGTCATAGTTTTTTCTTAAGCAACGTAGAGTTTTCTCTATAAGCAATGTACATTTTTTTATCACTGAAATATCTGTAGGCAGATGGCAGGGGATAGTAGATTGATAGTTGGCAAGAAAAAATATCCGAGTGAAGAGGGTTGTGAGGAGTGGGGTCGAGATTATGCCTAGCAGGCAGGAGTGAAGATCTGTAAATTGTGAAAGGGAATTCTTCCTATTCCTGTTTTAATGCCATGAAGCTGTAGTCATTATTGATATCTAATTTATATGGGTTATCACATGATATGCCATAAAATTCAGGGCACCAGGGAACAAAGCAACTTGCAGGTGCTAATTACATATTTTTCTTTTTTCTGGAGTGGCTGGACTTTCAGTTGCAGCTTTCTGATCATGCAGTAAGGCTTTGTTACTGTCACTTTGATGTGATTATTATAATATTAACTTTGTAAATGGGCCAAGGGTAGAAATTTTATCTGTATGCTGAAAAAAATTCTACCATGACTGTTACAGTTGTACTTCAGATCTTATCCTAAATATTCATCTGGAACCTAGAAAGTGAATGGGCTTTCATCTAGTCAATTCGAAATACAACACCCAATTTCTCCTGCATCAATTCACTTAAGTATTAGCTATTATGATCAGCCCTATTTATTTAGCAGAAGTCACTTTATTATGCTGTTTCCAAAACAGAAGCACTGAAGGGAAAATGTCATATAAAATCAGTGTAACTGTACCAACATATGAACATGAAAAGGATCACTTTGTACATTTAGGAAGAATGGTAATCATACCTATTAGAGTATGATTAACAAATTAAAAGTCCACAACAAGAAATGAGTTCCTGTATTCTTTGAACTTGTTCTAACCCAATCACTTAGTAAGGATCAGGAAATAGTGATGATAAAAGCGTAATAACAGTGGCAGCTGGCATCAGCATAAAACTCTTGTTTCATTGCCAAAGTGTTTTCTGTGCTCATTACTTTGTTTTACTTCACTCCTGCACTTGTGGGGTGTGCAGAGGACAGGTGTGATGGGTAAATGGCCCCATTTCTGTTTTTTTTTCTTTCTTTTTGGTTGGGGTAACATTAGTTATAACATATCAATTTCAGATATACATTATAATTCGATACCTATATATTCTATTGTGTCCTCACCACCAAAAATGTCTAGTTGGCCCCTTTACCCAATTTGTCTCCTCCATTCCCCTTTCCTGCTGGTAACCTTCATTCTGTTGTCTGTTTCTATGAGTTTGCTTTTGTTCCATTTGTTTGTTTATTACTATTTTGTTTTATATTCTGCATATGAGAGAAATCATATGGTATTTGTCTTTCATAATCTGACTTATTTTACCCATCATAGTACCCTCTAGGTCTATCTATGCTGTTGCAAATAGTAAGATTTCATTATTTTTATGGCTGAGTAATGTTTGATTGTGTGTATGTGCGTGTGTATGTATATATATTATACCACATCCTCTTTATCCATTCATTCATCTATTGATAGGCATTAAAGTTGTTTTCATACCTTACTTATTGTTAATAATGCTACAGTTAACATAGGGATACATACGTATTTTTGACTTAGTTTTCTCATAGTCTTCATATAAACACCCAGAGGAAGAATTGCTGGGTTAAAACGTAGTTCTATTTTTAATTTTTTAAGGAACTTCCATACTGTTTTCCACAGTAGTGGCTCAATTTATTATACCATCCATTTCATAAAGAAGATGAGTACAGCACAGAGAGGTTGAGCAGTGAGCACAGTGTCAACTGGTTGTAAGAAAAATAGTTGAGATTAAAATCCAGTCAATGCTTTTTCAACCTCTTCCCCCAACTGAATCTAAAATATTTGTATATTTTCTGTTAATGCTTCTGCTCCTGGCCTTGGTTTTCTGTTTTCTCTTCTTGAATTTAGCCCAAATCCCACTTGTTTAAGGGACAGATAAAGTCAGAACTGAACCTACCTGTTTAATTCTTGCCATTCCTTTTTTTCTATGGTTGAACATCCAGCTGGACACACTACAAATTACCTTTCCTTTACAAACTTTTGCCCAAACCTGGTTTAGCATCACTGCCTAGCCCTCCCATAACCATTCTAAGCCTACCCCCTCATAT
The DNA here is from genome assembly GCA_004027555.1 of Craseonycteris thonglongyai. Taxonomy (NCBI): domain Eukaryota; kingdom Metazoa; phylum Chordata; class Mammalia; order Chiroptera; family Craseonycteridae; genus Craseonycteris; species Craseonycteris thonglongyai. The sequence goes on from PVKE010005670.1 coordinate 8,244, forward strand.
TGTACACCCCATCATGACTACTAGATCCTTACATCAAGATGGATGATAAAGTCTGCTTAATTCCCATAGACATAGATTTCATCTTCTTTCGCTGCAATATTCCTTCTGTTCTCACATATCACCTTTTGTTCATCTCATTCTCTTTCTCATAGCATAGTGTGGGCCACCCCACTATGAAGTCCAATATATAAATGCAGATAAAGCCATTTCACCTCACCAGGATCACCAGGATGCTGTGAGGATAAAATGAGATCACACAAGTGGACTGCTTTGAGAAACTTAAAAGTGAAATACAAATATGAGTTTTTATGTTGCTGTAAAAATTTTCAAAGCTTAATATTTCAACAGATTTTAGAAGTCTTCTGTTAAAAATTACTTTTCTTTATAAGGACAAATAAAAATACATCCTCAGACTTAATGTGTGTGTGGACTCATTATAATTTAACCAATGTGGATAACATTTGACATGTTCTAAAATCTTTCACAGCTTTCTTAGGGAGAGTGTATTGCTTTACTTAGCTTTACATGTTTTTCTCTGGACTAAATGTTCCCTAAAAAATAATCTCATGGTGGGGTAAAACTGTAAGAGTAAGGAGGGAAAACACACAAGGTCTCTTAAGGTCTAGACTTGGAACTAACATAGAATTACTTCCTGTGACCTTCCATTGGTTGAAGGAAGTCATACGGTTCAGGCAAAACTCAAAGAATTAATACATGTAGTTTTCCCACCTTTAGACAGTGGCCAGGGTATGGACACAAGGAAAAGTTGAGAAATGGGGCCAACAATCCAATTTACCAAGTTGACAAAAGAGATGTGAATTTAGGCAGTTTGATTCCATAGTCCTTGCCCTTAAGGGAAATGTTCCACTTCCTGCCATGATAGGTTTTTATTTCTTCTGTTCATGGATTGATATATTATAAGAAACCTCTTTTTAGGGATGAGGGATAAAAAATGAGGCCATTTATAATATTTGAGATTTATGCTAAAATAAGAGTTCCTCATGTAGAATGAGGCAATTATTATACATAAATATATCAGGAAATAATTTAAGCAAAAGAGATTGCAAATATCTCTATAACCATATTGATGAGTACATTTATATGTATACATGTATCTCTGTGTGCACATAAACATAAAATATACATCTATCTATCATCTATCTATCTATCTATCTAATCTACTGAGTTGTGTATCCAAAGCAGTATCCCCTATCTGTCTGGGTTTTTCATTGTACTTCTTACAATAACAACTGACTTTTTAAGGAAGTATTCACACTTTTACAAATCTTTATCAAATAAAATCAGACTGCAAGTTCACAATTTTTCTGATGTATTTATTGAGAAAGTTCAATCTGCCTTATCCAGAGCAATTTTGAATGCAAAATGATACTTATAATTTTCATTTTCATAGGCTTTTTATTTTTTATTTTCAGGATCCAAGAACTCATCAAAAGCTAGCTGGGCCCACTGGATTTTATCTAACAGCTATTGTGATGTGGCTACACCAGGCAATCTTTTCTTATCAAAACAAAATAGTCACAGAATTGCTAAATGGATGAAATACACATGCTAAGAACAGTGAAATAAAAAGCCTAAAACCATCTTTCCAAAGTTCAGTTGCCGTGATTTGAAAACAGAATTTGAGTATGTGTATAATCCAGAAAGTCTCAATTGATGCTTAATTTTTGCATCATAACTGCTAATGATGTAGTTAGAAACTATGCAAGATGAAAACAGAAAACATTTTGTGTAGAAAAATAACTATTGCAAAGGTCAGTATCAGGATAAAAACAACTCCTTTCTCTTCCTTTGTGTTGTGAAATAATGCACTGAAACTAAAAACCATCAGTTGTTTCTTTGTTCATTTTGCTTTGTTCCTTATTAGAAAGAAGGTCTAAGTGTTACTAAATTATGAGGTAAAAATAGAATGTATCATAGACCTATAGAAACAATGAGTTTGATATTCTAATGTGAAAAATATTCATCCTTGATGAGAAAAGTAATACCCCCGGGAGATCCCTAGGGGTATTTAATAAAACATTGTATACGAATTTTTCTCAAACTTTGTAGTCGCACAAATATATAAAGCTGGAGTGAGGTCCTACTTCTTAGTGCTACAAAACTCAACAACCAATAGTCCAAAAGGTTCAGTGGCTGATGATTCCAGGATATCTGATCATTTTCAATTTGGGCTTCAGGTCCAGGGACGTTGGACTGAGAAACCAAGCAGTTGGTGATGGTCTAAGTGTTGAACAGAAGTTACACAGGATTTAAATGATAAGAAGGCTAACCAAGGGGAAGCTGGGATGACTCAGTGGGTTAAGTGCTCGCTTTGCAGCCCCAGACCCCGAGGATCGAATCCTGGGCGTGGCCCAGGTGGATCCATGTACTGAACTGGGGTGCGCCCCCAGTTCAGTTCTTGCCAGGGCCTATGCAGGAGGCTCCCAGCCCAGTTCCTGCCCTGTGCAGCCCCGCTCCCACCTGTGGAGTGAAACTATATGGAAAACTAATGCTGTCAACTATGGAGACTGCTCTGGGCCCTTCCCCTTCTCTCTGTCTCTCTCTGTCTGTCTGTCTCTCTCTCTGTCAAAATCCAACAAAAATAAATATTTAAAAGAAAGCTAACCAAGACATAAGGGCCTGCTTCTCTTGCACATCATCAGAGTTAGACCAGAATTTTTATAACCAAGAGAAATGCAAGGTGTCTATGGTCAGAAGCAGCTCATAAACCAACATGAAAGTTAACAAAATTGTTTTATGAATGGCTTTGAGGAAGTCAACTTTCCAGAAATTTATGAAAGCTATAAAAGAAAGGCAAGGCAATCCAAGAAGAAATGGGTATAGAAAGCAGCAAGTGAGAGAACAGAAAATGATTGTGTCAGGGACCACAGAGGCAAGAGCCTAAACACAATACAGTGTCCACCCATTAGAGACCTCAAGGAGTTCTTGTGATGTCAGTGGCTGATATTAGAGGAGGGTGAGGATCTGCAGCATTGTGAGCAATGCACTAGGGAAAAGTTGAGGGACCATCAAGCAACTCTGACACAAAGGAAAAGGATCCCGTTCAACGAGATTTTCTGTGCCTCACTCCCATAGTCTTTTTCTCTCTGTTAGAAGACCAGATTACTGTAGCAATTCCATAGAGCAAATCACAATGAATATTATGTTTTTAAAAAAGGCTTTATGGTTAAATAGTGTTGGAAAACACTGGGTGTTTAACTCTTTAATAGTAAAAAAGTGTTTCTTAATGTCTTGGTTCTCCTTCATGGTAAAGTTCAGCCCGCCAAAATCTATAATCTTAGTAACCTAATGAGAGAGGTACAGGCTAAGTACACATGTGTGTGGGTGCCTACAGCCATATTTTTGCAACAAAAGACAGATACCCTTTTGAACTCAGGCCAGGCCCCCTTATTTTTCTGATTCAAGTATAGACATGCAGAGGCCCCACCCTCCTGGTTTTCATTTAGCAAAACAACCCTTATAAACACAATATTGCTATTAATACGTACAATCAGACCTTCTACAAAGAAATAGCTGTGGTCTACTCGCTAAGCTTTTACCCAATTAGCCCCATATTGCTTCCTTGAAAACTCTAGAGGTTTACCATAACTTGACATTGCTGTTCTTACTACTCAGCTCAAAAGGTCCGTAGCCAGATGACATTAAAGTGGTTAAGTTCACGAGCTACTCTCATGTCAAAGCTTCTATGGATGGCAGATCTCTTTCAATGCATCATTCTTCTCTGAAAGCAACTTGTAAAATGGATATAAGAGGCATTGCAAGTTATAATAAAACTACAGAAACTACTTTAAAACTAAAATACATATTCAGGTAACTGAATGTTTTCCTGGCCAATCGCCCTTAACCAACCCAGCCTCAGCAGATTGTTGTGGTGGACTTTCTCTCTCTTTGAAAAGATCATGCTTTGATTGTGAATAAAGGAGAAAAAATATATTCCACAGATAATGATTCCTATAACTGAATTCTATATAACTGGTTTCCAATTTGTTGTAATGAGATTGCTTTTGCAGAAAATATAGCTTTTAAAGAAGGGGCATGTATGTCGATCATAAGGGGTTCATTGCTGCAAATACTTTCCAACTCTCATTCCACAGGCAATGGAATTCACACCTGTACCAATTCCATTTACTCTCTCATGCATAGAGAAAGAAAACAGCTTTGTAATCTCCATGGTACTAATAAAGGTAAAGCATTACTATCATTAGGTAGCTACTGAGTTTGAAAAAGGCAAAGAAGATTGAGTTAAAACACTGTTTCCTCCACAGGAAACAGAAGAATCAGCCAAGTTTTGCAATCCCAGAGGACGCCTGCAGTCAGTCCTGTGTGGACAGTCTGCCCTCCCACCTGGGGCTGTGTTGCTGAAAGCACTGCCCAATGGCTTGGGTTTCTAGGCACTTTTTAGACTCACTGTGGTAGAAACACTCCGGCGCATTGTGAAGGGAAGGGAGAGAAAACGACATTTGTTGCTTGTGCCTTATCTATGCCCCGTGCAAGGCACTCTACAGTTTTACCTTATACAATTACCACAACAGCAGTGCAGGGTGAGTATTGCTGCCCCATCTGTGTGGATGAGGAAAGTCAAAGCTCTAGTGCTTGCTTGTACTGCTTAAGACAGATCTTGCCTTGAACCAGGGCTCAATATCCCATTAATTGTCTTTGAATGAATTAATTGCTCTAAGCCAAGCTAATAATATTTCATAAGTAGATAAAACAATAAAATTAAAATTATTGTTAGTATTTTAATCAAAACAGTATTTTAATAATATAACAATATTACTGCTATTTTATTATATTGTGCATAATGTTATTTCAAATTTATAATATAACAATGCTGTTAATATTTTAACATATAATAGTATATTAATAACTCCAATAATTTATTTATTGATAATACATTATTAGTACTAATATTCACTAGCAGACAAGATTTCACTGGCAGATGTATTCTTTTCTACTCTGTCGTAGTGCCTCCCATGGAAATAGATGAGAGAAAGAAAATTTTATTAGGTATCTATTACCCCATAATAAAGAATTCCCAACCTTAGTAGTTTAAAATACTAGTATTTGGGGGAAGATGGGATGGCTCAGTAGGTTAAGTGCTCGCTTTGTAGCCCTGTGGACCAAAGATCAAATCCCGGCCCCAGTCTGTGCAGACCCATATGCTGAGCTGTGGTGTGCTTCCAATATGGGAGGCCCACAGTTTGGTTCTCACCCCCTGGTTTGGCCCCTGGATCGAGGGGATGTGCTTCCCATGCGGGAGACCCCCAGCCCAGTTCCTGCCCTTCATGGCCTCGCCCACCTGTGTGGAAGTAAACCATGTTAAAAACTAATGATGTACAACTGTGGAGACTGCTCTGGGCCAACCCCCTTCTTTCTATCTCTCTCTGTCTCTATCTGTCAAAAACAATTAAAATACAACTTTAAAAATATTAGTATTCACTTGTTACTCCTCAGTTTCCATGGGAACTTGAGAATGGATTGGCAAAGAGGCTTTGAGGCCTCTCATTTAGATGTGGTTACAGTTAGTTATTGGGGCTGACGTCATCTGAAGGACTGGAAAGGATTGGAGACGCTGTCTCCAGGGTGCATTCTTGTGTCTGACAATTAGCTGCAGGTCCCAGTTCTCCTCCACAGGAACCTTTCCACAGAGTACCTCGAATGCCTTAATGGTATGGTGGCTTGTTTCCTCCAGAGTAGAGACTCAAAATACCAAAGCCACAGAGGTAACCATTACTTCCACCGTGGTTTGCTGGATCACAGGTAGGCTTGATTTAATATGAGAAGTGACTGTACACAAGCGTGAATACCAGAAGGGGAACGTGGAGGCCATCTTTGAGGCTGGCTATCATAAAATGTAATTCTAACTAAGCAAAGAAACCTATTAAACTATTCAATTCAATTAACCACATATTCACTGAGGCTCTAAGATGAGCCAGTCTTCAGGAGTACAACAAATTTGATAAAGTCATAATAACTAAAGAAATCTTAGTCAAATAGAGGGTTAGTAATAATAAAAAAAGAATCACTTAAAAATGGATGAATTTGTTTGTTATGAGAGACAAGAAATGTATACAGGAAGAGCTATAAAGGCACAAAAGGGGAAGAAGTGACTCTGAGTGGGATGATGAATAAGGCAATGGACACTTTGGGATTTGATCTTGGCCTTCAGAAATAGAGACGCAGTTGACAGGTGGGGATGGGATTTGGGTTTCATCAAAGGTACAAATGTTGGCAAATACAGAGTGTGTTTAAATAACAGGTGAAGAAGTAGTGAGGGGCATCAAATATATGGTGATGGAAAGAGAGATGACTGGATGGTGAGCACATAATGCAATGCATAGACAATGTAATGGAGAATTGTACACCTTAAAACTATGTAAGTTTTACCATCTAATGTCTCACCAATAAATTTAACCATTTAAACATCAAAAATAAGCAAACAAACAAACAAACAAATAAAAAATAACAGCAAATTGTTCTGAATGGTTGCCATAGTAGTGAAGACAAGATCCAATATACCTTAACAGGACACAGATAAGTATCTATATTATAATCTCATTGAATTGAATGTTCCAAAGCGTCTGACAGATCATTTTATTGTATTTTAGTTAAGGAATTCAAAGACTTTGTGAAAGTTACCCAAGAGCCTCTTGAGACGAGGTATCGGGGTGGCTACTGGACATGTAACAGTCCGCTACATATACTGGCCTCCCTTTAGTTTGTATCAGGTCATTAAACGAGTGATGAGAACAATGATTCATTCAAGAATAATCATCAATCAACAATCATTGGCCATGTTGTTAATGAGATAACTTTTGGGAATAACACACAAATTTATTTATAGCGATGTTAACTTTTTATATGAAAAAGTTAATTAGCTATTAAAGATGAGTCTACTAGAGTAGAGTACTTGGTGAATCAAGTACTTGACTCCTCCAAATATTTATTCTCTCTATAAAGAGTGGCAGTCCTAGTTTCAGTATACATCGTTGTCTGATATTCTCATTCCATATTTTTGTTTCCCTCTCCTAGCTCACATATAAACTCCAAAACACTCAATGACACAGTTCCCAATCCATTTTATTAGAAACAACTGAAGCCAGTACAGGGTTTCGCTCTAAGGCACCTTAAGTTCATTTCTCACTGATTTCCACCAGATTGAATCAGAATATTTGTATTTGCTCCTCACACTCTTATACACAAAGAACGCTTCCATACATAAAATTTTCTATGTGTGTTAAAGAGGGGAAGCAGTATAAAACTCCAAGAAAAAGTTACTTAGGTGCTACCTAGAGCTGAATTGAGAAAAGAAGTCAAAGTGTGTGGAGCACATAGTTAACATGATCACTGACTAAGCATGGGATAAGGCAGAACTTCTCTTTTATGGGTAGGTCAATTAATGTAAGTGGAATTATGGACACTATTCTCATTTGAGGTTTATAAATTCAGCCATCAATTATAGACATTAATAATGACTTATGCTTGAAAGTGTTGTACTACATTGTGGAGCTAATTTTAAGCAAAGAGCACCTCACTTTTTCTGCACATTTTAGATTCCTGTCCAATGTTATTTTATTGGTTCACTGTTGATGATTCCTAAAGGGTCTATGTAAAGAGGAGAAATTTTTATTAAATGTAAAATTGTCATATACTTAATGTATTTTATTCATCATATTTGGTTTAAAAAGTCAGAAGATTAGGCCAAAAACCTCAACATCTTTGTACCATCAGAACTGATGACTATAGTTGTTCTACATCATGCTGACTTACGAGAGAGCCTAAGAACGTAAGAAATTTTCCATGTCATGGAAAGTATAGAAAATGTTGGTACAAAAGTGCATCGACCTAGTCACTTAGTTAAAAATGCGATTCAAGGTTCTACTCTCAGAGATGTGATTTGTAGGTGTTGTTTGCCTGTTTGACCTCAGCTCCATTCCCTGTTCTGCTCTGTACTGCACAGACTCGCACGTCCCTGATTACCCCAACCCCTGTAGCTTCCTGTTACATTGGTCAATGGGGATCACTGACATAAACTAGCAATTTAAAAAAGGAAAAAGCTTGGGCATCCATTCTGCTTTCTTCCTGTCTCAGGGGCATCTTTGGCAACAGCTGTGCTTCTGAAATTCCAGTCCTTATATCCTTTCACGGTCTCAGCTCCTGTCTGATGACTCTGGCTTCCGGTGTGGTGACAAACACCGCCATTTGTGTTCCTTTCCTCCCAGGGTGCTGATGGCTTCCTGCTGCTATGATCAGTTGGGCTGTCTCACTGTCGCCTATCTGGCTGTTACCCTTATCCTGGAGGGCAGGATGGGGACAGTACATCGCAGCATCCACTAAGAGGATGAGACTGAATTCCCCACAGGAAGCTGCCCTCTCTTATCTCTAGCTTGTTATTACTTCAGAAGCTATACACAGTCACACAAACACATATAACATACACAAATACACACAAACACACACACATACCTGTGCACACACATGCACCCACAGACAGACATATTTTCCAAGGTAAAAATTCACCGCTAAATGAGGACTGCTAAGAAAACTGAAATACACCTCTCTTATACCATTTGGCCACTAACATCAGTATTCTCAGTACTGGAGCTTTTCTATCATTTGGAACCACGGGGTAAAATTAAATCACGTAGATCCAATGCAGGTCATATGTAGGTAGGACTAATCCAATTTTTTAGCTGGAGTCTCAGTTTAAGCCTTAGGTATTAAGTTCAACAAACCCCAGAGATAGCAGAGTGACATTTAGATAACATTTTCCACGAGCGCTTGCTAAACAACACAAACATATCACCACATGAAATCAGGAGTTGGATAGGTCAGCAGAGGACTTATTTTCTTTCTTTTTTAATTTTTTTATTTATTGTTTTCAATAGAGAGACAGACAGACAGACAGACAGAGAGAGAGAGAGAAAGGGGAGAGCCCAGAGCAGTCTCCATAGTTGTACATTAGTTTCCAATATAGTTTAGTTCTACAGGTGGGCATGGGGTTGCGCAGGGCAGGAACTAGGCCAGGGCCCCCTGAAAGGGAGGCATATGCCCCTGCAAGCTGGGGGCCTTCTACGTGGAAAGCTTGCCCGAGCAAGACTGACCTGGGGGCACACCCCAGCTCAGCATATGGGTCCTCATGAACCAGGGCCGAGATTTGATCCTTGGACCCCAGGGCTGCAAGACAGTACTCAACCTGCTGAGCCATCCTGGCATCCCTGGTTTCATTTTTCTTAACCAGACTGTTTCAAGAAGGGCTGAGACTCGGGACTGGCTTAGCTGTTTAGTTCCTAATGCTACAGGGGTACAATCTGAGGAATAACTGGGTCACAACCATCAGGGTTTCTCATGGGGTCCTGAGGCCTGGAGGGAGAAGACGAACTCCTGGGCACAGTCCAAGCAATGACAAGGGGTAAGAGAAGATCAAGTTTCAAGAGCAAAAGGCCAGGAGAGGAGCATGAACGCAAGGCCTCTTATCTGGACAGGGGCTGAAGTGTACAGGGGAATGGAAGCATGAAGTGGAGATGGAAGCTGGAGCAGGGTAGACATTCTCTTTTGTGGATAGGTCAAGCCAAGGGAGGGGCATGAAAGCTGTAGTCCTGTCTCTCCAGACACTGTACTAACTCTTCATGCATTCAGTTTCCTTGGTGTAGATCTTGCAAGCAAGCACATCATTTTGACTAAGGCAGGGAAAATGACCTTAGCTGCAGCTGGCAGAAAAGAAATCTCAGAAACAGTCCAAGAGACTCAGGGCCCACCCCTTCCTTGAAATAACTCTGATCAAGGCACATAACAGAGCTCAATCTCAGGGTCTCTCTTTGCAAATGGGATGTATAGGACCTGTGGTTATCAGGATCTTGAGAGAACATCCATAGGAATGGTATGGAACCATTGTCATTGAAATTGAGGAGATTATTATGTAGGTTCTGACAGAAATACATTTCCTTTTTTAATAAGTAATGGATAGCAAATCTTTTATTACAAAACCATAAGCATATAATTCTGTAACATAATATCATACTCAAGCACACTGTACTACTTCCTTAAAAAAGGGCATTACTTCTGCCGGACCCTGTATTTATTTCTTAATGGCACTCATTTTAATGACATTCACTGTAGACCTTTGCTTATAGTAGCATTTATAATATTTTCATATTAAAAAAATTCCCACTATGAATTCATGCTGGTCCTAAATAATAGGAATACATTGAACCTTTAAACCCAAATAGTCTAAAGAACATATACACCAAAATATGCCCTTTCTTGAACTGAAAAAATGTGCTCTTTTACTATCACACTGAAAATACTCAAAGAAAGAAATCAATTTCTAAAGTGTGTACATATACCTATGTATTTATACCATACACAGACGATAATCACCTTAATTTACATAGTGCTCTGTGGTATGCAAATGGTTTGATATACATGATCTCATTTGGTAGACATTTTTAAATTTCCTTTTTATGATACTACTTTCAAGATGAGACAACAAAGGCTCAGAGAATTCTGTATCCAATAACAAACAACACAGCCCTCGTTTCTTAACCCCAGAATTACTGCTTCCCTTTATTCTACCAGCCTCCACAAAATAGCCACTCTACCAGGTCAGTGTGCGATAACTCCTCGTTCAGGGTCTTCATTCGCCTTGTTGGGTGCTTCCTTTCCTCATTTTCTGTCACTTGATGCTTACCTACTCTCTTCTGCCAAACAGCTTGTTTTGTGGGATTTAACGCATTATAGCTCCTTATAGATCTATAGTACATGAAAGGACAGGGATATGTATTGTCTGAAAGGACACTATTGGGACAAAGACAAAACCCTGGTTATGGGATTTTTTATCAGCCTAGATATTTGGAAGGTTTGTGGCGAATTGGAATCACCCTGGCAGGGATCAGCTCAGAGATTTAAGAGGCTTTCACTTACTTATGCCATGTCAACAGTCCAACCTGGGGACTTTGTATGTTGGCATGCTCTCCTTCCTGTTTCCATGTGGATTCTCTTTGCTCTTGGAAGGTTTCATTTGGAGTGTATATGCACTAGGGAGAAATGCTTTAGTCCATGTTATGAGTTCTGTCTATATTGTCTATGTGGCACTGGGTCCCATAAGCTCTGTATGGCTGTCCATCACGAAAATACAAGGCATTTAATTGCCCAGCACCTTACATTAGGCCCCTCAAATCCATCTTACGTTCATTCCATGCACACACACCTGCCTGCAGATGCTAGAACATGCTGTTCTTGCCTTGCTGTTGTGCCTTTGCTGTTCCCTGAGTCTGGGAAGTCTTTTTCCTGTTGTTTTTTTTTTTCCTTTAAAATGTCATCCTTCAATAGTTTTCAAGATTAATTCCTGCTTTAACCATACCCCTCTGGGCTGAATTAGGTACCTCTTTTCTGTAAGCTCACATTGCCCTTACATCACACAGGGTAACATTTTCATATTATTTTGGTATTTTTCATTTCTTTATCTACATCCACTACCCACCAACCTCACCCAAAGGAGCCTAGCTATATTTCTGGAACTCCTCAAATGCTTTTTGAATGAACAAAAGAATGAATGATGAATAAATTAGTGAATGAATAACTTTATTGCATGAAGAATCTATTTTAAAGAGGATCAAAGATGAAGCTCTGCCCCTCAAAAGCAACCAACTACTGTCCACTTGATAATCACCAAACAGCATCTTCAGAACAGCCTGTAGGTCATAGGGGTGGGACCAGAAGAGGACAGTCCCCATTTAATGTAATTTGTGATTTCTACAGTCTGTGGGAATAATTTTTTTTTCCATCCTATTTTTCAATCCATGTTTTCCTTAAATAATTCTGCTTAGCTTGTAGCTGAGGACTAATTCAAATACAAACTGGTAAGACAACATAGAATATGTTATGTTTTACTGACAAGTTGCTACACTGAACTTCTTGGGAATAGGAGGAAAGGGAAACATTTTATACTTAAGACACGTAGTAGAATTTGAGTATATTATGAGAGGAAACTGATTGTTAGGCAACAGCTTTGAGTAACATAGGCTAAATTCTGAAGAGACTTTCTGAGGAAAAGTAACATCTTTGCTTTTAAATATCTTTTTACTCTGACCTTATGTTCAATTTCAGGGTTGTTCTTTTATTTATAGTAATCAATCTGAGGAATACTAGAATAATTTATGTTCCTCAAACATTGCCTTGGGCACAAGGTTTTTTAAATCAAATAATCATTAAACATCATTCAAATAAATTGCTTTTAAATAACAGGCAAGTAGAATATTAGCTTCTTAAACTAATGTTCATATTTTTCTGAAAAATATGGTACTTAAAAACAATTGAAAGACCACGGATCATAAAAACATTTCTGCACTTAAAATAAGTCTGATATTAAAGTATATAATCCATTCACCATCATTCATTCATTCATTCAACATATATTTAAATGCTTATTAGGTGCTAACCACTTTTTCAATGATAGCATACAGAGTACAGCTGAACACAGTTAATATATGACCTTAAATGCTCAACAACTTAAAGAGTTAAAAAGCAAAACAAAACAAAAAACCCAGAAAACATATTTTAGACAGTCCTTTGGAATGTACTCAATGTACCAACAGGTACATTGCAATATGGAACCAGTGAAAATTTTTCATGTGGGATTGCAAACTCATCTATAAAAACAAACAAAAAACCCAAAAGCTGATTTAATTACAAACTCATCCATAAAAAAGAAAAAAAAAAATCTTTATTCTGACATTTGTTCATGGGTTTAAATTGCAGAAACCAAAATTCCTTCCCCTCAAGAGCTAATGCCAGCATTTGTTACGTTGCATCTATAAAATGAAGTAGAACTAAGTTTGAGGGTTTTGAGGAGAGAAAGTAGTGTTTCTGGTACATAGAAGAGTTTAATTTAAATTTAGCCATCTATGTTTTTTCCACTTGGACATAGGCTGTAAACACTTACAACTGGAAAGAAACCAAAGCAATGGGAATGACTCCCACTTGGCCTGACCTAAGTGTTGCCCATGTTTACTCTGTGCTTTTCAGGATAATGCACAAAGGCCACTAGGCCACTGCTCTAGCCTGGCATTGATATGGTAAGTGAGAAGGCAGGCACAGATGGACCACCCAGCTGAAAGTCCCCTGAGAAGCCCCAGAAGCCATACACACCCAGGGATCATCAATACTGTCAATCATTCGGACAGATGAGCTTGCTGCATCCCCTGCTGAGCAGACTACATTCCAGAGCAATGTATGTCACGTTGCTTTAGGCCAAAGCTAGTTGGTGTACTTTGGCCACAAATTAGAATGAAAAGTAGCCAACACATTGACAATTCTATTGTTGAGAGTTTATTATGTGCTAATTATAGTCCTAGATGATTGATTCTATCAATTAATTCTGGACACATCTCCCAAACCTTCATCCCACCCAACCCCATTTGTATAAGCAGAAGGGGAAAGGTAATAAACAATAGAGAATATTGCTTATTTTTCTTTTAAAGGTATATGTATAGACATGTTAATAGTATTTTTTCACTTCTATTGCAGCTAATGCTACCAGAAAGACCCTAAAGACCACCGAGACATTTTAAAACCATTTCTTAAGGTAGCTTTGAAGAAACTTCTTTCAGTTTTTGTTTTGTTTCCTTTGAAGGCTAAGATTGTGCAAAATATTACATTTCTTTACAAGGTGTGTCATAGGAACAGGTATCTGAGCTATTTAATGATCCTATTATCTAAAGACTATCCTTAATACAAGAACTTTTCTTAATATTTATTGAAAAGACCTAAAGTCTATTTTTGGAAATAGAGGATAAATTATATATATCCTTAAAAAATTAATCTAAAAACAACTCACATTCTCTGAAACAGTGCCATTGTTTTTCTTCTTATCTTTGAAAAGTTTTGCTATAACACCAATAACCACAACAATGAAAATTATATCCATCAGGGAGATGGCTATTTTGAAAATAATTTCTGAATCAAAAAATGGCTTTCAAGAAACAGCCATCCAAAGAAAAAGTTCTACCATTCTTAAGGCAATTAGTTCACCATTTACCATAATTCAGAACCCCACATTCTCATTAATGATGACAAATGAAACTTACTTTACTCATTATCCTTTTAACCACTCATTAGTACTGGAATATGTTAATGCTGCAGTGTCAGTCACATTTTTTATTATTAAAAATGCTGAGAATTTTAGAAGAAACGTAATAATCACAGATGGTAGAATAAAAAGCTATATAATTTCATGTTATTTTGCTACTCATATTATTCCCAATGGAAATTGTACAGACTATTTTTCCCCTTCATGTTTTGCAGAAATATAATTTATAAGGCATTATACTAAGCACCATTGTGAAAAAAGCAGCTTAATAAAATAATTTATGTTCAGTCATGCCTTTACTTATGGGTTTTTTTTTTTTTTTTGCTTTTTTTTGTAGAGAACAAATCCATTGACTTTGGAATAAAATAATTTCACAGCAATAATAGTTTAAATTAGCCGAGATTTCTCTTCTGTTCAAAATCATAGAAAAAGTTTTGAGTAAAATAGTGTTTACTCATAGTGTCTCTAACTTATAGAGAAAATATACACCATTCTAGAAATGTTTGCACTGTAGAACCTCTAAAACCTCCAGGTTTGGGGGAGTACAGCATATTAGATAGGACTTAGCACATAGTACATTTTCAATAAATGTTTTGTTTTTTCACATTTTCCTCCTTACTACTACCCCCTCAGATCCCCTCAACTCCTACACTGGCTTAGTACCCTACAAAGGACAATAAGAAAAAACAGTGAACTAGAACACTTTGAAATGAGGTATCTGAACAGAATGTCCAGGGTTGAATTTTCCTGCAAATGTATTATTAACATACATGAATTACTAATACCAGAGTATTTCTTTGAATTGAAAATTATCCAAATTTGTGCAAAATTTCTCATTAATACTAAGGTTTAATATTGCCATATTTCTTTTTTTTTTTAATCTTATTGTTATTTTTTATTTTATTTTATTGTTTTTGACAGAGATAGACAAAGACAGACAGAGAGAAGGGGGAGGGCCCAGAGTAGTCTCCATAGTTGTACATCATCAGTTTTAGACACGGTTTTTCATTTGACACAGGTAGGTGGGGGCTGCGCAGGACAGGATCTGGGTTGGGGGCCTCTCACATAGGAGGCACACCCCTGCGAGGTGGGGGCCAAGCTGGGGGCCTCCCTCATGGGAAGCTCACTCTGGTGAGAACCGAACTAGGGCCACACCCCAGTTCAGTGTATGGGTCTGCATGGGCTGGGGCCAGGACTGAGACTCTATCTTCAGATTTCAGGTCTACAAATCTAATGCTTAACCTTCTAAGCCATCCCTACTTCCCCATATTCCTTAATAAGCACATATGTTTAAAGATAGACTGTACTGCCTTATTATGAGTCAGTTCTTTTCACTGGAATTGTTTGAGCAGAAAGTGGCTAAATGATACTATGGTCACAAAAGAGGATGCATTTCTGCAAAGGATATGAAGTTGAACTTGGGCAGAGGTTTTGAATTCCTTAAATAAAATCACTGCATTAAAAGCGTTGGGTGCTACATAGGAATCCCAACTTTTTATTATCCCTATTAAAGACATAAATATGCCGGGGAAGCCGGGATGGCTCAGTGGGTTAGGTGCTCGCTTTGCAGCCCTGGGGACCGAGGATCAAATCCCGACCCTGGCCCATGCGGACCCATATGCTGGGCTGGGGAGTGCACCCAGTTCAGTTCTCACCAGGGCGAGATCCCGGCCCAGTTCCTGCCCTGTGCAGCTCTGCCCACCTGTGGAATGAAACTATGTGGAAAAACCAATGATGTGCAACTATGGAGACTCTTCTGGGACCTCCCCCTTCTCTCTGTCTCTGACTGTATCTCTCTCTCTCTCTCTCTCTCTGTCAAAAACAATAAATAAATCTTTAAAAAAAAATAAAGACATACATATCACTGTTGTCTTACTCTGACCATCGTGCCAATAAAGAAATATCCATCGATGGATTAATGAATATATATATAGATATATATGTGTGTGTGTGTATACACACACACACACACATATTTACACATACATATATGTGTATATATATACATACACACACAGACATCTGCTCAGAAAAAGTTCAGCTATTGTCAATATAATGAGAAAATGAGAATGGTTACATGGCCAAATTTTTAATATATATATTCAACACACTCCCAGTAAGGGTTATGAAGAAGAATTTGTGGACATCTTTAATCTCACCAAACTATCATTCTTATGCTTTCTGGCCTGTGCAGAATGTTGTCAAGGATTGGTACCTGCCTGTGGGTCACCGTTAGAAAATCATAGATGGACTAACTCACCTCAAAAGTCAATTTCAATTCATAAGTTTATTCTCTCAAAATCAGTAAAAATGCTACTAGTTACCTACCTCTGTACCTATTTGGCTTCAATTATTCAGAGAGGAATTTCTTTAAAGGACACATTTCTTCACTTACTCAATAAACATGTATTGACTGTCCATTCCAGACACAGCTGGGTGGTGGATGTGAGTCAATTCCATACTTCAGGCCTGGCCAAGAAGAGCTTTAGTAGTAGCTACTGTATTTTTTGCTCCATAAGACGCACTTTTCCCCCTCAAAAAAGTGGAGGGAAAAGTGTGTGCATCTTATGGAGTAAATACTGCAAACAAGAGTGCACACTGGGGAGCTTAATGATGCCGTGGGGAAGCCTGCAGCCAGATCAGAATGCAGGGACTGCATGGAAGGAGAGCGGGTCCAGGCAGGAAACTTGCGTCTTATGGAGTGAAAAGTACGGTAACTCTTCTCTTTGAAATGAAGTTGCCATGGGCCATTTCTCTTGTGGGTGTAGGAGAGCTAAAATGCTCACTGGATCCATATTTTCCAGTGAAAGTATTACAGCAATTAGTTCCCACCTCATGCCACACCACACTGGCACCAAGCTCTGTTCATGGGCAACTCAGCAAAAACAGAAGGAGCTCTGACATAAATATGTCATAAATAGGCTGCAGTAACTATGCTGCAGGCTTTCTCAGACTGGGCAGGGAAGGGTGAAGAAAGAGGGCTTTTCTTTCCTTCCTTCTAAATACACAATTTCTATTTACACTTGTATTTCCCCTCCCCTCCTAGGAAGTAATGATTTGCCTCACAGATCTCCAAATTAGTCTATATAGTTTTGTAATGAAACTTGCTCAGACAAGGTAAAATAACCATACCTTAAAATAGCACTATACATCACTGATGGCTCACAAGTATATATCAAGTAAGAAATTAAGCGTGCAAGCACACACATACACACACCTAAGTGGTACATCTATGGGTTTAATGAAATCATCAAAATTAAGTCAATACTTCCCATGCCCAACTTGGTAACTACAAATTGTACGGTTGATCAGGAAACCAAACAGTCAATTCAAGTCCATCACCGACAGCTGTGCTCATCAATGAGACCACCACAAGCCATCAGTTGCTCAGCAACTAATTGGACCTTTCTGGTCAATCCAATTACACCATTAAGAAACAACCAGACCAACCATTTTATAGTCTGGTTACTCCAGTTGTCTTAATAACTGATTTGGATTGGGCTGCCCAGTGACCCATTCAAAGGCCTCACAATTGGCCTGCAAATGACCAAGATGGCCAGTCATCCACGGCCAGTGTAATTTCACTAATAAAGTAGAGCTGTCTCCTCATATGCTGCAAAAGCACTAACAGGATTGTTTTCATGATAGCCATGGCCCCACGTGTCAAGGGGATGTTTTCTGACAATTACATAGCCACATTCCTAGTTGTCCATAGCTGGGAATAACTACCACTAAGGTATAGAACCTGCAGTGTGACTGAAGATACAAATTCAATTAAGTAAATTGCAGTTGCAAACCAGGCTAGTTGATAAAAAGGTGCAAACTTTTATAAATATTGTGAAGACTGCTATTTTATGTAAATCTCTTTCCCTCTCCCACCCTGCTTTCAAAATAAATAAATGACCATTTTCTTCCTTAGCTGACATATTTGATCAAAGAATAAAATAAAAACATTGGAGAAGTAGTGCTTTTAAAAGCAATCTAGTCATTCACAGCCTATAAAACCTAAATTACAATCCCCCCAATATTCCTGGCAGATGTGGTAGTTGAATGAAGCTCTTCTCTATGCCACAGATATGGGTCTTACTTTGCAAATATGACTTGCTTCCCATAGACATCTACACACACACACACACACACACACACACACACACACACCGTGAAGAGCTCACCTGTTGTTATCTCATATTTTCCTCTTTATTTAGCTCCATTTGCAGAGTGAAGATTTTAAAGCAGTCATCAGAGATATTTTATAGTTCACTTTTGTTCTTCCATTAGCAATATTCCTTCAAATATTTATCCACGTTGTCACCCAAGCAAACATTTATGAGGCATTTGCACATATTTTTTGAAGAACAGCTATTGTCTGTGGGACATAAACCATTCTTGCTACAACAGATTTTAACTCAGCCGTTTATTTGAAGTGTGATAGTGGAAACTAACATGCTGACTGGTTCATGACCTATAAAAGCATCAATGGAGTCCTGTTTAATGAGGACTACAGAATACAGAAAAATTAATTAAGTTGTCACTGAAGCAGATATTCTTCCTCGAACTCCCCCATTCACTGTATTGTCTGTGATCAGCTGTGTTCTTTCCAACTTTATAGGCTTACCCTAGTCTTTACAATCTCCTTTTCCCTTCTCCTCACAAAAGGCCAGACTGAACACTCTATGAAATATTGATGGGTAATTTCAAATATGTACACGAAACACATGACTGGACTAACCATATAAATCCTAAATAGGGATTAATTTAGCAAAATTAAATTTATTTCAATTCAATAATGTTATTTAGATTTATTTTCTTATATGCAAAACTGAGAAGTTACATTTTCTATTTCTAACAAGTTCTTCCATTACTACTAATTGTATAGAAAAAAAGTGAATTTCAATTTTATTCTTGTACATTGTAATATTTTTATTAGTAAATAGATTTTAAGTTATGACTTGAAACATGGTATATTTAAACATAACTTTTCATGAATTATTCATGAAAGACATAAAGGGAAATCTAATTATTCAAACAGAAGTTTCGAATATGTCACACATCATTTGTCTTGGAGAATATTATTATAGTTTATATTAACACATTATTAGAAAAACATACACATAAAATTTTAAATCTCTTGTTAGGTATTTGTATTATGCTAGGTATTTGTGTATGTGAAAAAGGAGCAAGAATAGACTTTAGGAATCAAGCTGGATTACATTTCCTAGATAGACTGATTTAATTTGTATCACTGACTTGGCCAACTGACTTGACTTCTCTCTCCCCAATTTCCAGATCTTTTAAGTGACTTTTGATGTTTTTGATGATTAATGAGGCTACTTGTTTGCTCAATGCTTCTTGACTAAAAGTGACAAAGCAATCATGCAATAATTAGTTGACTGAATTTCAGCACACTTTGTGTGCTTTTCTATGCCTCAGACCAAGTACTCTATTTAAACAGTGTACAGACAGTTCAAAGTCCTGACATCACAGTGAAATATGTAGTGCTATAAAATAAGGTGATTTTCACTTTTTGTATGCACATATGTAAATATGTAAAATCTATTTCTGTTAAAAACTTAGGTACAAATTAGCATTTTCCAAATAGGGAGTCTGGTATTTATTTAATGCATATATATTATGGTGATGTCAGGGTAAAAATATCTATTTTTAGCACCTAGTACATTTTCTTGTTTTTAAAACTAAATTGTAAAATATCAATAATTCTATAATAAATATTAACTATAGATATTATTAACAACCAAAGAATTTGTATATGTTATGGGGGATGTGATCCTAACAGAATAAAGGAGAAAAATTGCTGAATATTTAAAAACTACTTTTTAACTATAGAATAGAATAAATAAATATTTTTTAAAAAATTTTACAAACAATATATACAACTTAATGACATAGAGATCAATAAATATGCCCTAAGGGAATATAAGGAGAATAATTAAATTTCATTAAAATTAAGAACATGTATTAATTAAAAGACATTAAGAGAATAAAAAGGCAAGCCACAGAGGAGAAGATATTTGCAACATGATAAAAGATTTATGTCCAGAATATATAAAGAACTCCCATAACTTAATTAAAAATTAGATAATCCAATTTTTAAAAAGATCAAAGGAATGAAATACATACTTCACCAAAGAAGATATTCAAGTGACCAATAAACATGCGAAGAGATGTTCAATAAAATACAAATTAAAAGCATGATGGGATACTTCTATTCCTCACCAAAATGGCTAAGAATAATAATTGTTAAAATCAGATATGATCAATTGGGAAGGACATAGAGCAAATTAAACAATTCTTGGTTGGACTCTGAAAGAGTGTAAATTGGTGCAACTACTTTAAAAAAGGTTTTAAAGATTTATTTTTATTGTTTTTTAACAGAGAGAGACAGGCAGAGAGAGACAGAGAGAAGGGGGAGGGCCCAGAGCAGTCTCCATAGTTGACAGCATTAGTTTTCTATGTAGTTTCACTCCACAGGTGGGTGCAGGGCTATGCAGGGCAGGAACTGGGCCAGGATCCTCCTGCATAGGTCCCAGCAAGAACTGAACTGGGGGCACACCCCAGTTCAGCATTTGGGTCCGGCTAGGCCGGAGCCGGGACTCAATCCTCGGGGCTGCAAAGTAAGCGCTTAACCTACTGAGCCATCCCTGGTTCTCCAAAAAAGGTTTTAGACAATCTATTAAAGCTTAAAATACATCGCATTTCCTAGGACCCAACAATTCCATTCCTGATAGATACCAACAGAAATGATGAATATTATGTGCACCAAAATTCTGAGAAGAATTAATTTTAATAACTCACCTGGAAACAAGTTAAAAACACAACAAACTCATGTTATGTCCGTACAGTGGAATATGCCTCAACAATCAACACTGACACATGAAACAACATAGGAAAGTCTAGGAGAAAAGCAAAATACTAAACTAAAGAAAACATCATGATCAACAAAGACAGACACAAAATAATAAATACTATATCATTCCATGAGCAGGCAAAACAAGTCTATGAGGATAGAAAGCAAAGAGGAGGGCAAGAACGATGGTTATACTGGAAGGGATCGTGGGAGACATTTCCGGAGTGCTGGTAATATTTATAATCTTGATGTGGGTGGTGGGTACATGGTATACTTATTTTGCAAAAATCCATCAAGCTGCACACTAAAGATGTATGCAATTCATAGAACCTTGTTATAATTCATTTACCAATATAAAAAACTAAATATACCAGGAAAGGCACAGTATCGTATAAATCGTTCTGTTTAAGAAGCTGGTAGGCTTGGTGTTAAGTCCAATTCTGCAACTATCACCACTGAATCTCAACTTCTCCATCCAGCAAATATGTGGGTTAAACCAGATACTTTCCAAGGAAACTTCTCATTCTAAATTCCAGTGATTCTATAAGCAGACCACTGTATTGTTTTGGCTTATGTATGGGCAACATTTCAGTGCAACATACATTTGTTTCTATAATATCCATAACAAACATAAAACTGTAGTCTTACAAAGGGCACAACTTGTTCACATAGTAGTTCCAGTGTATCCAATGTCCTGATCAGAGAGTATACTGACAAATCTGCTGAAAGCTTCTAATTTGAAAAGTAGGTATCATGAAGTCTTTCTTACCTACTTTACTTCAGGTGAAGCAAAGTAAAAGCCAGTATGTCTTTAAAGTTATATTTTTCTAATTAATAATAAATACAATGTGTATTCTCTATGAATATCAGGCCTTTCCCATGATAACTTTCACCATTGTTACTGAATTTCAATGCAAATAGATGATAAATGTATATATAAATACATTTATATATTATTTCACAAATTATATAATAATATAGATGTTATACATTTATGAATATGCAACTGCATTTAATTTTTTATTGCTGGATTATTTTTATATAAATTTTTAACAAGTCACCAATTGCAAAAACATAAGATTTCTTGTTTGAGAAAAGAAAAAGAGAGAGAGAAGGGGGAAGGCCCAGAGCAGTCTCCATAGGTGACATTAGTTTTCCATATAATTTCACTCCACAGGCGGGCACAGGGCTGCGCAAGG
The DNA here is from genome assembly GCA_004027555.1 of Craseonycteris thonglongyai. Taxonomy (NCBI): domain Eukaryota; kingdom Metazoa; phylum Chordata; class Mammalia; order Chiroptera; family Craseonycteridae; genus Craseonycteris; species Craseonycteris thonglongyai. Next base: position 30,418 of record PVKE010005670.1, read on the forward strand.
CAGGAACTGGGCCAGGAGCCTCCCACATAGGTCCCGGCAAGAACTGAACTGGGGGCACACCCCAGTTCAGCATGTGGGTCTGCATGGGCCGGGGCCTGGATTCGATTCTTGGTCCTCGGGGCTTCAAAGCGAGCGCTTTACCCGCTGAGCCATCCCAGCTTTCCCACTATTGCGATTCTTAAAGCCTCATTAGGATTCTATAGGATGAGATACAAGGGGTGGTGGAGGCAAGAATATAGACAAGGTGTTTAATTAGGAATGAGGCAGTGATCTAAGAAAGCTACTATGGTGGCCTAACCTAAGATATGGCTTTGGGGATGAAGAGAACACAGATTTCAAAGGTGTTAGAGAGGAGAAATTAACACAATTTGATTCGATGCAGGTCATGGTGAAGAATGGGGTGGGAGTCAAAAAAACGGTTCGGGTTTTTAGTTTGGACATCATGTAGTGTGAACATGTTAGACATGATATGAATCTGAATAACCCTAGTTTCAGGAGAGTACACTTCTCACAACCTGCCACACAAAATCTACTCTGAAGAACTGACTCAATGTTGGGTACACTCAGGGAGGCTGATCAATTGTGAGGATGATTGTAATACTTTTTCAAGGAACACAAGAATGCTTTATCAGATGGATGGTAATACATTCCAAACAAACACAGCTTAACTCTTTCATTCTTCCTGCTGAGTAATGAACTGACATTGGTTAGAACACAATTTTTTATTAGAAGTCTGTCTTTACTTTGATTAAAAGATAATTGAATACTTCAAGTACTCCCTCTCCAGCTGACTTTGTGGCCATGGTATGCAGTACCAAATCAAACACTAACCAAGAAAAGTTCTTTAATAAAAAACGTTAATTAAGCCCACAAGATGTGAGGAGAATCTCGGGAATTTACAAAGGCTTGGCCTCTACATTCAATGAGCTCCATAAGATAAGGCAATGATTTTCTGTGAGTGGACAAGCAGGTATCGAACATCCACTACTAGGAAACATGGCATCTCATTTAAGCCAAAGACAGTCTCACCACCAGAATTTATTAATGGATCACTATCAGAGTTTTAAATGCTTCTATCTATTTTCACAAAATCCTCCTGGTCTTTTACAGGTTTGAGGCCCCTCTGTCCAGCAAGATCACAAGCACAATATAGTCAGAAACTCTGCCATAGCTTTTCTTTGCTCTGGGCTTATTTATTATCCTAATACCAAGCACAAATTAGAGCTAGCGGAAGTCTCATTACCTGAGATTGAACTGGTCAGAGGGCAGAGCATACTATCAGAGTTTCCAATACAAACTTGCCTGTCAAATATCAGAGGAGCAGAAGGAAGAAGGTGGTGGAATTATCAAGGTTGTCTTGATAGGATATAAGGCCTATGATTATTTAAGCCAATTTGTATCTAATCAGTTTGGCTTAGCAGCTGCAATTGGCATCTTTCTATGGCTTGTAGATTATGAAAATCCATAATTTATATAAAATTTAGAAACAAGTGAGTTTGAAGCCTATGCCATTTGTGGAAAGGTGGAGGTTTTACAATTGCCAGAAGAATTCAGTTGTCATAGTCTGGTTTGCATGAATTAATGGGAAAGTCTGTTGCCAGTACAATCTATGGTTCAATGGATCTGACCTAACATATAAAAGCTATTTCAGTCCATCTCTGGAGCACACTCCACTTAAAAGAAACATTTTCTGCTAAATGAAACAAGAAGCTGAATTATCTACCAGATAATTTGCAATACATCAATTCATTGATCTTCCTACCATGAACTTCTTCCCATATTACTTCAATTAGGCCTATGAACACAGTATTACTGGTCAAATAGGGTCTTTATTGTTCTTCTAATGTTTATATGTGTTTAGTGTTTCCCATAAATCATGACTAAATGTTAGTTTGGTATATTCATAACCCCTCAGTTATTTAGGTTCCGATTAACTACCTATTTACATAGTTTTCTGATTTAAAACTTTGAAATCTAGTAATCAGCATGGCAGAAAAAACAAACTCTGTCAACTTCTAGAATCTCATTGTACTTATAAGTGGCAATAGGCTAACTGAGGATAGCCATGAAAGTTATACGTTTTGACTAAAAGTCTAAAAGTAGACTCACATAACTTCAACAGGAAACAGAAACTTGAGCCAATCATTTTTCCAGGGAATCCCTGCCTCAATTATCTGAATACCATGAGTTACAAAATTTCAAGGCTTTGAATAATCTAGACAACTGTCATAGTATTTCACTTTATTATGATAATGAAGACATAACTCAGTAGAAGTGTTTCCCATAATTTATTTATTTTATTTATTTTTTTGATTCTTCTTTCTCTTTTCTTCCTTAGCCAGGGGAGTTTGAGCTTAAAGGAGGCATCTTATAATATCACATGAATTGCAGCTGTTGTATATAGGCATGAGGCTACATTTCATTTTTAGTTTATATTAAAAAAACATTGGGGGAAGCTGGGAAGGCTCAGCTGGTTAAGCACTTGCTTTGCACCCCTGGGGTGTGAGGATTGAATCCTGGCCCTAGCCCCTGCCTGTGCAGAGCCATATGCTGAACTGGGGTGTGACCCCAGTGTGGTTCTTGCTGGGGCAAGCTTCACATATATGAGGCCCCTAGTTCAGGCCCCCAGCTCTAGGGGGTGTGCTTCCCATGCAGGAGGGTCCCGGCCCAGTTTCCACCCTACAAGGCCCCCACCCACCTCTGTGGAATGAAACCATGTCAAAAACATGACGTACAACAATGAAGATTACTCTGGGCTCTTCCACTTCTCTCTGTCTCTCTCCTTATCTCTTTCTGCTTTTTATCAAAACAATATAATAAATCTAAAACAACAGCAACAAAACAAACAAACAAAAAACCATTGTTTTGCGATTGAAAAACCCTGTTGAAATATGCTACAAGTTTTAGCCTCGTGACAAATAACCAAGTGAATTTCCATTGAGTTCTTTATCCTCTAAGCTTGAAGGTGCTTTAGAGAGGTGTCCATAAAATAAATTATGAGCATTTTACCCAAGTCAGACAGGTTTTCACTTTGCTATACTCCAAGTGATAAAACCTCTCTCTCATGTTCACATGTCTTAAGAAATGAGTCACTGCTTACTCAGCCTGCATGTCCAGCCTCGAAACCAAAACCTTCACATTGGAAAGGGTGTAAGGTGTCCATAGTGAGTGGTTTTAGAAGTTGCACCTCTCTGATGAATTATTCCCAGATGCTGAGATGGATAATGCACACCTCTCTCCACCGAAAATGCCCTTGTAAACAGGTGGATTTCAACCAGATGGCTTTAAGACTACACATTCTGTTATTGTGCTAGACATAGTTAAAATTTGGATAAAAATCCTTCCCACTGCCAAGGTCATAATCCTCACACTTCATCTGATAAATCATTTACTGAGCGTAGACTGTGAGTAAGAACTGTGATAAGGCACAGCTTTCCATTCATGGAGCTGATCTACATTCAGAAAATACTGCTAAAACACTTTTGGTGGCTAGTGAGCAAAGCAGGAGGATGCATGACACATATAAATGCAGCATTATTAAATAATATAAAGTTCTTAAATAGAGAAGCTGCTATAATTCTGATTATTGGAGTCCAAAAGTAAAAGTCTATGAGAAGAAATAGTGGTTGCTTTAGTTTGCGTTCCACCGGGATCAGAGCCAAGAGCTAGGACGTGAGTTCAAATGGTTTATTTGGGAGGTGATCCCAGGAAGCACAGAGAGAGTCGTGAAGTGATATGGGGGTTGAGGAAACAGTCAATAAAGTGTGAGTTATCAAGACAGCTACCACGATGAACCCCTAGACCTTAAGGCATAGAAACTGAGGAGTGGTGCAAAACAGATGGCTTAAATTTATGGCAATGAAGAGGAGAGGAACTGGGCTATTTATACAATGCAGAATCATTAGATGAGGCAAGGTTCCAAGAGGACCTTTGCACTATTATTTAACTAAGCTTTTAGGCACAGAATTGCAGATAGTGTAGGCTGGAAATTGGTTGGGAAACAGTGAAATGTGTATGTACAAAGAATGTAAACAAGGCACAAGCAGTCTCCTGTAGTGGTGTGGTTTTCTCTCTTGCCTTATTTTCCCATCTCTGTCCTTCTCATTAAACTTTATTAGGGGTATCAGGACAGACAGATGGATTTATCTTTTTCTTAATTATTTTTACTTTGAGAAAATTCTTTAATGCCTACTTGATAATACTATGTTAAAATATATTTTCACAAACAACCTGGATATGAAAACAAAAGCTTGTAAGAAAAGCAATAACAGTAGTATGCAAACCAAGCTGTTTTATACAATGTGAGCTAGTAAGCTATTTAATTTCTTCCCTATGTGCACACATATCATACTGGAATTTCTAAAACATCTTTGAAGCTCAGGATGTTTTACTATTCAAGACTTAATAATATATTCAATTTTTTTCAATTGGCACCTGACAATGAACAAAATGTTCTTCAGTCCCTGTGTCCCTAGGTCAAGAGTTTCTTATAGGAAGTCAATTGACTTGCAGAATTAATGTGACCCTATAGTGTTACTTTGCCTTGCCTTTTATATGAGCATTTGTCATTTTAGACCAGTGAGATTAAGAAGTAGCAAATCTTACAAGCAACAGGTTGTCAGATGAGGTAGTGGTTATACCAAAGTTTTAAAAATGTCTAATGGCTTTGAGTTGTTGAGTTATGATTCCAGTGGGGTTTCTGTAAATTTGCATTAGCTTCTGCTTCTCTAGGCACATGCTAATAATTAAGGGGATATATTCACACAGAAATATGTACATAGGGAACTAATAAAATATATAGAAAATAGATAGCTTTCTGTAATAAGTGAAAAAACAACAACCACCACAAGTATAAGGAGAAGGCATTGAGATACTGCTGGGGAATCTGAACCTATTAATTCACATTCCAACTGAGTAGATCAAGCATCATTAGTATTCATCTATCACTTCTCCATTTTATTCATACTTCTCTGTCATAATAATCAAACCAAATTCCAAGGCTCTTTGTTTCAGCCTGTTGTAAACAATGCAACTCCAAGAGATAATTTATGGAACAGCCTATCAATAAAGGCACAATTTGTCCTTCTGGCACTAAAGAGACAAAAGCAAAGCAAACAATTTTACTTAGCCCAACACCAGTATTCTGATCACCAAGACTTGCATTCTGTTTAGATAGTCATTCAAGCACATGTCTTTGACTAACTTGCTAAAATTGTATCTAATAAAGACAATTCTCTAGAATATGGGCAGTCATTTTGAAATTGATGATTCCTGCCAGCAAAGATGCAGCCTTTTCAGGGGAGCTTCTTCATTTATTAAAAGAAAAGAATCCAGTATGCCAGACATGTATTTAGTTTCCCAATTCTATTCCAACTCAGGGGGAAACACGCACGCGCGCGCGCGCACACACGCACACACACACACACACACACACACACACACACACACACACACATACACACACTATTCACATCTCTGGAAGTTCTCTCTTGGGCCAACTTTATTGTCAAGGTTGTATTTTTCCACAGTGAAAGGCTTTAGAGCATGTCAGTTTATAGTGTGTGTCCATCCTCTAGATTAATTCAAAGTAACTATTATGGAGGATCAACGGAGCATGAGTTTTCTTGCACTGTGTGTGATGTCTCAGAATAATCTAGACAGCCCGAAATATCAGTTCAAAGAATGGCCTATAGAATAACATGAGAAAAGACTAAATTGAACTCAGCAGACATTTTCTGGGATCCTACCTTGTACAGCACACTGTGTTAGATGCAAAGAAGAATTCAGGAGGTGGGAGTTGGCCTCTGATTTAGTTAAGTTTAGAGTCTCCTGAGGACCTTAAACATTGACATAGGGTAAGTACACTGCCACACAAGCATGCCTCAATCCACAGAATTTCCAAGCAGGCTTCTCATGCAGTCACTTCTTGGGAAATGGTGGACTCATGCACATCCAGCCCCTCCTTAGCTGTCCTTACATCTCAATATTAGTCAACTTCTTGCTGCAACTTGATATAACTTTTTGTAGTTCTCTGAGCATGGTAGCTTCTTTGTGGCCACAAGGCCCTTGCTCATCTGCCCAGAGTTAAATCCCTTTGCTGATTACTTGCCCAACTCCTGCTGACAACTTCCTGTGCCAATGAAGTGCTATATCCTTCAGAAACTTTGTCTTTAACCTCCTAATCTGGATTATGTGCCACTTCTATTCCCACCCCTAGCATATAAATTCTCCCTGCCTTGAAAACATCAAACACTATCATATTCCAGCTAGCCAGCCAGCCAGCAGAATTTAATTATTGAAGGCTTTTTGACATACCTGGGAAAAGATGATCAAATAAAAGCAATATGGCTTGTATTATCAACTCTAGTGAAAGAAATAGACATTAGACAATTAAATAAATTTAAAATACAAGATAATTTTAGACAGTTAGAAAAGAAAAATGGGGAACCTGAGACACAAAGTTATGGTTAGGGGTGTAGGAGAGCTACTTAAATAAAATAGGACCAGGAATGGGAACTCAGAGGTGTCTACAGGGCTGACCTTCTCTCTCTTTTCCATTCTTCTCAAGCTTTAAGAAAAAGTTCTGGGCAGAGAGATGACAAAAGTGAAAATGTGAGGTAGAAACTACCTGGAGAGTTGAGCAAGAAGGAGCAGACAAGCGTCTACGGTGAAGGTGGGAAGGTGAGGTCACACAGGGTATTATGGGTGTTGGGGAAAGTTTTGTCCAGGTGCCACTGAAATCCACTCTGGGATTTTAACCAGTGGCAGTAGGGGGGTAAAAAAAAATCACGTTTAAAATAAAATCAATCATTATGCTGCTACATAAAAAATGATTGGTATGTAGAAAAGCAGTAAAATGAACTTGATAGAGTAATGGCATTTGTTGGCTTAATGATCTATATCTCTCCACTATATATTTTTTGGAAGTAGAAGACAAATACTTGATATATCTACAGTTTCATATTTTAAGATAATGGTTTAGGTTTTTATAAAGCTCCCAACTTATGGGAAATGGAAACTTCCAGATGGAGTTGGCAGTCATATCATCTCAATATTCCTCATCCCTGTCTGTCCTCTCTCCAGGGCCATGTTAACGGATGTTCAATGAATCTGTTCTCACCAATTAATAAAAGACAAATTAAAAGAAAAAAGGGAAGACCGAATAAATCTCATGGTCTCCTTTGCTCAAGACAATGCTTTTACTTAGGATAGTAAAATATTAACTTCCTAACTGAGAAAAAAACAAGACAAAAAAACTTTTCTATTATGCACTATTGAAATGTTGCTAAGTTTCTTTTATAAATTAGTATGTATTATTTACTGTAGAAGTAGATCCTATATTTTTCAATATGCATCATTTAAATCAGACATGTGGAGAGTCAGTTAAATGATAATTCTGCTTTTTATTAAAAATGTAGTTTTACTAATAAAACAAAGCTTAATAAAAAAGACAAATAATAATACAAAAACACTTCTGTAAATAAAATACTATTAATAATTAAGTTGAAGTATGCTGATATTTTGGTTTGTAAGAAAATATATTTTTACTAGTTTTGTGTATGTGTATAGAATCCAAACATATTTGCACAAGTATTTAATTTATGAAATAACATTCCTAAGTAGATGGCTTCATTAATTAGGTGGGTTTATTGCCATCAAGTTCCATCAGATTTAAAGGTACAATGCTATTGGATGAATTAATGGGATGAAAACATAAAACATAAATAAGGGGATCACTTTTTTTATTTTTCTGAAGTAGTGAAGGAGAGAAAAATCATTCCATGCACTAAAGTTCTTTATTTTCAGAGTTGTCCAATGGAAATACTATGTTGGTAATATATGTAATTAAAAAAGTAAAGTTAATGAATTAAACTTAGAAAGTAAATTTAACGTATAATTTAAAAAGCAAGAAAATAAACATGTGAACTTAATTTATATTTTAACTCAACATAGCCAAATATTATAATATCATTTGAACTTATAATTAATATAAAATTTAATAAAGAGCCAATTTACATTCTTTTCTTTATACTGAGCATTTCAAATTTGCTGGTGTTTTATAACACATCGCAGTGTGGACTTACTGTATCTCCAGCGCTCAATAGACACATGGGGCTGGAAGCTACTGTATTGTACTGTGCGCCTGATATCTTCATTTCACAGAGTCTACATTAGAGAGGTATGTCTGTGTGTGTGTGCATGTATGTGTGTGCATGCACATAGGTGTAAATGTGTGTGTGTGTGAGTGTGTGTGTGTGTGTGAATGAAAGCAGGTGACCCAAAATGAATTCAGAAGACAGTTCTTACTTCTAAACGCATAGGACGGTCCATATAATGATCTTATTTTTTATCAGTCATCAAAATCATGGCCTAATGAAGACCCCACTTTAGTCATCAAGATTCTCAGATTAAGTACATGTAGCTTTTTCCACTGCTTTAGTAACTCAAATAGATTAATATTGAAATATCTAATGATAATTTGATTAAATTATACCAGTCAATTTGTAGATGCTACCTTTGTCTGATAGGATACAATATTTCATTTCACCTCTTTTCTCTCTCCCTGATTCCTGGGACTCTACTTTTTTCTGGAGAGTAGTTACTAGTAAGAATCAGTAAAACTAGCTGTACCCACAAGAGAAAAGATATTAATAAATTCCATCAAAATGAATGTATTTTTTTCTTTTAATTACTAATATTGTGAAAATATGTGCCTAGGTCTGAATGGACAGAACACTGGCACATTCTCTTCTTAAGAAAAGACCAAACTGGGATGCTAGGATAACTCAGAGGTTGAGTGCTCACCTCGTAATCACGAGGTCTGGGATTCGAGTCCTGGTCCCGGCCCATGCATCCCTATACAGTATGTTGAACTGCAGTGCAACCACCGGTAACTGCAGTGACAGTTTTGTGGTGAAGGTTGTAACCGTCCATGTGAGAGGCTCCCGGTTCAGTTCCTGCCCTGTGAGGCCCCACATTTACCAGTGTGGAATGAAACTATAGTATGTCACAACTAATGATGTGCAACTACAGAGACTGCCCTGGGTCCTACCACCTTCTCTCTCCCTCCCCTCTCTCTCTTCTCTCTCTCTTTCTTCCTTTCTCCCTTCTTCCCTCCAACAGTAAAAAAAAAAATAATTTTAAAAAGACCAACAGTAAATAATACTATAAAAACTATGTATATTGTCAGATGGGTACTATACTTATCAGGGGATCACCTTATGAATTATATGAATGTCTACCCACTGTGCTATGCACCTGAAACTAATATAAAATAATATTGAATGTCAACTATAATTAAAAAGATAGTCATAGGGATATAAAGTAGAGCATAGGGAATATAATCAATAATGTTGTGATAACTATATAGTGACAGATGGGTTGAAGTCTTATTGAGTTATTACTTTGTGAGGTATATAAATGCTTAATCATGATCTTGTTTTGTACACCTGAAACTAATAAAAAAATGAAAAAAAGAGAAAAGACCAAACAAATGTCATGGTCCTCTCCCATTGGAGGTTAGTCATTTACTTGGGGCCGATGGGTAAACACTTCCTTGGTGTGTTTTTAGAATAGAGAGGAACAGCTCAATCCTGTCACACTAAGAAATTCTTGATGTTTTGATCTTTTAGCAAAAATTTTTTTTAAGATTTATTTCATTGTTTTGACAAAGAAAGATAGAGACAGAGAGAGAAGGGGGAGGGCCCTCAGAGAGAAAAGGGCAAAGGCCCAGAGCAGTCTTCATAGTTGTACCTCATTGTTTTTCTACATAGTTTCATTCCACACAGGTGGGCGGGGGCCTGGCAGGGTGGGAACTGGGCTGGGGGCTTCCCGCATAGAAGGCACACCCCCTTGAGCCAGAGGCCAAACCAATGGCCTCCTACATGGAAGCTTACCCCAGCAGGAACTGAACTGGGAGCCTCTCCCATGGGCAGGAAACCACAGTTCAGCATATGAGTTCCCACAGGCTGGGACCAGGGCTGGGGCGGGGACTCAATGCTTGGGCCTCAGGGCTGCAAAGTGAGTGCCAAACCTGCTGAGCCATCCCAGCATCCCCATTTTAGCAAAATTTTGTAGGTATCTTTTTTTTAGTTTTTTCAAAATCTCTGTCTGCAATGGCAGAATTAAGCTCATGGAGTTTTTCTTTCACTTGGCTCATTCAAATAATAATATGTTACTCTTAGTAGCTTTGAAATGGTACAAAAATGACATTATTTTGGGATTGTATGCCCTTTCCTCCACACTAGACATTTAATCAATCAGATGAAAAGTAAAAGTAAAATAGAGGCACTGATAATCATCGGGTGAAAAGTTTCATTTAGAGCTGAGAGAGCTCTATTTTTTGAAAAATAATATAAAGTCCAGGTGTAACGTGCTTATTCAACATTTTATCAACATTTAAGACCATTATGCTTTCTTCTCGCACTAAATAAATAAATCATCAAAAACACATAATAAACCAAAATTCTGGGAAGCTGCAATAGTCAGCGGAGCCAAGTGTAAAGAGCATACTGTGTTAGCTTCCAGACACTTGAACGGTGTTAAGTGGCTGTGCAAAGTGACCACTCCTGAAAGTGTAGTTCACTTCTGCTCTTTGGCAGGGAACATTTCAGTATCTGCATTAAAGAGATGTAAATGAAGCCACTTCTGGCTGTGAGGCTGGGAGAGGGCCCATGGTTAAGCAGGTCTTGGCTTCTGCATTAAAAATGTAGCTCTGATCACTCATTAGATAGTCTATTGTTAAGAAAAAAAAATACTATCTTTTTATTCACAAAGAGGAAAAAATATACTTGAGGATTTTATTGTAGGAAAAAGAAAGATAAGAAATTTTTATGTGTATTGGAAGGCTGAAGAAAAATCCACAAAATCTTATGAAATACTGACTATATCTTCAAAAGTTTTGCAAGACCTATTTTTTTGGAGAAATGGGCCCCATCCTGAAGTACTAATAAGTTTGCTTTAGGATCGTCTTAAGACCAATAAACATTACTCTTTAAGAAGAGACTACAAATTAGTCATAGAACAAAACTTCCAAGGACAGAGCTATACTCTGTTCTCTGAGGGTTCATTATGCTTCCTCCATCTTCTTCACTCTCCATTACCAGCTCTGTCAATATCAATCCCCACTGATTCTCCTTCCCGCTTCTTAGATAAATTCTTATTTTTATTTTAATATACTCTTTACTAATCCAAATGATCTTTGTCAGCCCTGCTAGATAACCACAATACTAGTGGTAAACACCCAGAAGTGGAATAGTGGGGTCCTTCTTTGTTTCTTGTTACAACCTTTGTTTTAAAATCTATTTTATCTAATGTAAATATTGCTACCCCTGCTTTTCTCTTATTTTAGATATTATGAAAAGTGAAATTAGTCAGCAAAAGAAAGACATATGCCATATGATTTTCATGTACATGTGGAATATAAAAAACAAAGTAAAGAAAAAAAAAACAGAAAAAACTCAGATACAGAGAACATTGTGATAGTTTCCAGATGGGAGGAGGGGTTGGAGGGGATGGATAAAAAAATGGGACGATATTACGTACATATTGGTAGTTACAAACTAGTCAGGGGGTGTAAAGTATAGTATAGGGAATAATAGTCAATAACATGGTAATGACTATGTATGATGTTAGATGGGTACTAGATTTATCAGGGTGATCACTTAATACGTTTTATAAATGTCTAATCACTAAATTCTACACTTGAAACTAATATATGTGAACTGTAATTGAAAAAAACAAAAACAAAAAAAATAATAGTGGTAACACTTGATTCCTTAGTCCCCAGGCTGTCCCCAAGCTACCACTCTTCTCTCAGTAAAACGCATACAATACACAAAAACTAGGATCATTTTCCTTAAACAACATCCCTTGTTCAATAGCCTGCAGCAATTTTATACCATTGCCTATTCTATGTAATGATTGGGCTCCTCCGATCCCCACAGCTGTAGCTAACCCATACTGTGCTGTTGTGGGAATCAGTCTCACTCTATCTGAAATTGGGTTTCCCCAAGAACAAACCCTAGAGACACAGATTAAAGTTCAAATAGTTTATTTGGGAAATAATCTTTGGAAGTGGCAGTAGGGAAGTTAGGACGTGAGGTAAAGAAGGGAGTCGATAAACATGCATGTGGGGTTCAAGTACTGCTGTTGAGGTCTAGGAAACAGTATAAAAAATGATTCTGTTACCCCAGTTGTGTTTGCAGGAGCTGGGGTATGTATGAATCAACACCACTGATCTTTGGGTGTTGTGACTTTAGTAAATTAACATTTGTTAAGTAGCACCCTGGGGCATTGGATGGCACGCTGGGGTTCAACAAAGACCACAAGATAATGAAAATAGAGAAGTTTGTGACTCATATCTGGCAAGCCCTGAGGAGCCACATGGGAAGGTCAAGGCAGGGCAGGGTGCAGGCAGAGTCAGTAGTAGGACCCAGGCACATGCCTTTGGTAGGGTCTGTGGGTAAACTGCTTTGAGGTTCCTGGGTTAAGGCTGAATTCATCAATTCAAACCAAAAAGAGCGGGTTTTTGGTAAGCTTCGCAGGAGTATTAGTGAAGGAGCACACCGCGGGCAGTCCTGGGAGGCAGGGCTGCTGGGAACTCACATGGAGGATTTACACTCGCTTGTGACATTGCTGGCTGCTATCTAGGGCATGTACTCACAGAAGGGGCGAATGTAGCCGTGTCCAGTATGTGGTCCAGGATGGCTTTGAAGGAGGCCCAGTACAAATTCTTAAAGCACCATGAGATTTTGGGGGGACCTTTTTTTTTTTTTTTTAGCTCATCAGCTATCATTAGGGTTATTGTATTTTATGCAGCCCAAGACAATTTTTCAAATGTGGCCCAGGGAAGCCAATAGGTTGGATGGACAGTGCTGGGCTAGTGGAAGTTTAAGGACCCTGTAGGCTACTTGACCACATAAAGGTGATGCTGAGATAGCAATATCATGGGATAGTTTAGTTAAACTCACTGCACAGGGGGTAGTTCAATCCCTAGCTGTTCCTGCCCACCACACACACAGCCTGAATGGGCTGCCATAGTGAGAGGAGGCCCTTGGGTAACAGTCACAGGGGTTTAGAGTCAGAAGCCGTTGCATTGGCATTCATGAGATTTATGAGTGCCAACAAAATATGGATGAGTGCCAACATGTTTCTCCAGGCAGAGGTGGCCTCAGATATCGATGCTCAGCTGGCTGAGAGCTCCACTCATATATGCCAATCTGTTTGCCTTTGTGCAGTGAACAACCTGAGCAACTGTAGCCCAATGGGAGCTCTTCGACTAGACCACCACCACCACCACCATATTATCTAAGCTTTTCTCTCCAGCGAACCCATTATGTTCGATCTCCAACTCATTCTGAACATTCCATTCTCATAAAAATGATGTCTTATCAATGTTATTTCTTCCAATTTTTTTTTCCCGTTTTGAAATGGCTTCTCACAGTCTGATCAAAATTCACTTTCTCAAGGCACAATTTAGAAGTACAAACTGGTAGTTACAAAATAGTCATGGGGTGTGAAGTACAGCATAGGAAATATAGTCAATAATATTGTAATAACTATGCATGGTGTCAGATGTGTACTAGATTTATTGGGGTGATCATAAAGTATATTAGTGTCTAATCACTATGCTGTACACTTAAAAACAATATAATATTATATGCCAACTGTAATTAAAAATAAAAATGTTTTTTAAATTAAAAAAAGAAAATTCACTTTCTCTGAAATTAATTCAACCTATACATTGGACGCCACCTAAACACAGGTACACTATTCATTTTGGTTGTTTTATTACCATTTAATAATTTAATGTTGGCACATTTGGTAAATAAAATTGTAATTTCAAAAGCACTTAGAAGGGAGGTAGATATGAGTTCAAGTCCTGACTCCTTCACTTTGCTAGGCTAAGTTGTCTAAGGGCAGGAACCTTAATCTTTGTACCCTTGGTTTCTTCACCTATAAAATGTAAATGACAGTAATGCATCATAGGATTGCTATGAGGATTAAATGAGGCAATTATTTATAAATATTAATAATGGTATTGATATTAATGTATTAGTAGTCATGCCACATTCCTGTCTGCAAGGCATACATTCACTAAAGTTAATGATCATGTGTTCTGCTTCTTTGATATCCTCTCTATACCTGACTTTTTAAAGATGGACTTTATGTGCAATAAGCAGCCAGTAAAAACTGTGCTTAAAAAGAGAGATGGGCACTACCTAAAATTAAAAAAAAAAAAATTTTAGACATGAAAAATTGTTCAGATAATTCTTGAGAGCATGCCTTTAGTTTTGATCCAAGTATTGATTTTTGAGTGTACTTGGGAAAGGAGACTTGGGCGGCTTATCAGTATCCCATCTCTCAACTTTAGAGAACATTTTCTTAACGTACCTTAGTGACATTTTGACAATGCACATACTCTAAAGTAAGTTTTTACTGCTGTGCCAAAAGGCAACCTTTTCGAAGCACTTCACATTTTATAGAAAAATGTACTATAAATGTTATTCAGGTGAGAGTTTGTCATGGTTTATACAGCCAGTCAATATTTGGAACTAGAAAGGATTAAAATGGACCCTTTTTTTGGACTCTTTAAGTATCATATAATTAGGATGCTTTTAAAACAAACTGAGATAAGCATAAGGATTTTTTACACATACATGGGTGGAACTTCTACTGATGCAGTGACATATGGGTCTACTTTCCAACTCCAATGAGACTTACAGTGTCCCACTCTTGTCTCATTGGGCATTAAATACTTCTTGCTCCAAAACCACTTTCTCTTTCTTTTCATCTGTCCATCCATCTGTCCATCTTCTGGCCCATCCATCCATCCATCCATCCATCCATCCATCCATCCATCCATCCTTTTTTTTATTATCTTTCAAGGTGCAAATAAAGAAATTCACCCAGGAGGGTGGCTTTATCAGCCATTCATCTCAGAAGAATCTCAGCCTCATGTAAAGCAATCAAAATATGTTTCTTTTGGCACCCCACTTAAACTCTTCTATTGCTATTAATGTTTTTAAGTATAGGCCCAATCCCTCCAAAGATCCTAAGCTCTTAGAAGAGGGGAGAAGTGCCTGGAGACTTTAAAGCTTTAGCACTATTACACACAAAGAAATTCAAGCTTTTGCTTAATAATGAAAATGAATGATGGCAGATACTAACTCTGGATTTCTTTCTTGGCTCATTTGTTTTGATTCCAGCCCTGCAGAGCTGGGCAAGTTTCTGCAGAGATGGGAAACCACTGAGACCTAGGTGACCTGAGAGGTAATGGGGACCTAAGAAAGCAATAGTACTGGCGATGTCAAGCTTTGTGCTCATCCCCAGCAATGCCCTGCTGGACCTGTACTCTGTGCTCTGATATAGAACACAGGCTTCTGGTGAGGCCTTCTAGTGCCATAAAAATCCTTCAGAGGGGATATAGGAGAAACTTTCATGTGTCTGCCTGTAGCAGAATGTGTTTTTCATAAATGGCCACAATACTATTTTCTTAGAAATGCAAATTCTTTGCCACTATATCAGACATCCTGACTAAGAAATTCTGGGGTGGAAGAGATGCCAGGATAGGTCAACAGGTTGAACACTTGCCTGTAACTAAATACAAGGTCTGGGGATCGAATTCCAGCCCCGGCCCATGCAATCCCACATGCTCAACTGCAGTGCACAACTGGTAACTGCCAGAATGGTGGCAAAGTAATTGCTTCCCATAAGGGAGGTCCCCAGTTCAGTTCTGCCCTCTGTGGTCCCACATCCACCTGTGTAGAATGAAATTATGTCAAAAAAACGAATGATGTGCAACTATGGAGACTGCTCTGGGCCTGGTCCCTTCTCTCTGTCTGTCTCTATCTCTTTCACCTTCTCCCAAACAATAAAATAAATCTTAAAAAAAAAGAAAGAAAGAAAGACGTTCTGTGGTGGAGTCCAGAAATTTTTTTTTTGGTAAACCCTCCTGGTGACTTTGATGCACACTGGAGTTGAGAATTATTGCTCTATATTAACAAAAGCCATTTTTTTTTTAATTTTTTTTTTTGAGGCTACACTATTCCAAGCTTTAGCTGATGGATTCTGATTAGTTTACCAAGACAATTCTGCTACCTGCTTTTCTAGATTCCTTATAGCTACACATGATTCTATGATAGTTTGGCCAATGAGACAGAAGGAAAACACTGCTGGGGGTATCCTTGGAAAGCTTCTGCTTCCTGATAAAAGTGACAGAATCTCTGGTGATCACCCTTCACTCCTTTTGGCCTGTGATGCTGGTAGGAAGCCTGGATATCACAACTGTTTTGTGACAGTGGGGTAAGTAACTTGCCTAAAAGGAAAGGCTGGTGGAAGAAAATGACAAAGAGGCTGGGCCCTCAGAGACACTGTTGAGCACTAGAATCAAGGACAGGAACGTCCTACCTTGATACATAATATAATATACCTAAAATTATGTGGCCAAACACATTCCTACCTCATAGAGCAGACATGTTAATCTGTGCTATTGTCAAAAAAACAGAAATGTCAAAACCCAAATTGGGACTTGAAAGGGCATGATAAGCTATATGAAAGATCAAGTGTATGTGCTTTCAGCTGGTATTATATCAATTCACTTTAACAATAATTCTTTTCTTTCTGAGATTAGAGAGAAAGAGAGAGAAGTGGGGAGGGACCCAGAGCAGTCTCCACAGTTGTAAGTCATGAGTTGTGACATGGTTTCGTTCCACACAGGTAGATTACATGGCTCACTGCTGAGCCACCCTGGCAGTTATGAGTTGCACTGCAGTTCAGCTTATGGGTTTGCAAGGGCTGAGACCAGGATTCGATCACCAGACCTCGCAGTTGCAAGGCAAGCACTCAACCTCCTGAGCATCCCTGGGTAATTCTTTCATGTTATTTAAAAGTTAAATTTAGCTGCATCTGACACTAAAGAAATTTTGGAAACGTAATAACTCTAAGCCTTATCAACCACTTGCCAAATGCCTAGCATTCTGCTTACATGATCTCATTTATTGATTTTTATCATAATGTCATTTCTCCTCATTTCAGATGGGGATACTAAGGTAAGTTAAAAAGTGACTTTTGGGGAAAGCTGGGATGGCTCAGTGGGTTAAGCACTCGCTCTGCAGTCCCGGGGACCAAGGATCAAATCACAGCCCTGGCCTGTGTAGACCCATATGCTGAACTAAGGTGTGCTTCCCACTTGGGAGGCCCCCAGTTTGGTTCTTGCCCCAAGGTTTGGCCTCTGGCTCAAGGGGGCATGCCCTCTCATGTGGAAGACCCCCAGCCCAGTTCCTGCCTTGAGCGGCCCCCACCCACCTATGTGGAATTAAACTATGTGGAAAACTGATGATATACAACTATGGAGACTGCTCTGGGCCCTCCCCCTTCTCTCCATCTCTGTCAAAAACAATAAAATAAATCTAAAAAAAAAAGTGACTTTTGCAGTAGGTATACCACTCATATCAGTTTAGAGAATCTGATTTCAGAATACACTTTTTCCAACAACTGCTAACATTAAGTGACAATTTAATTGGGTACTCAATAAACATGTATTATTATGTTATATTCAAAAATTTTGAAAGGCACAATCTTGTAGCACATGTGTAGACCAAGAGAAAAAAACCAAAATGGTTTTTGTGGAGAAGAAGTCTAAGATTTCTGAAATTAGACAGCTGTGTGAATATTGCCCTAAGCCTCAAAGTGTGTCCATCTGCCTTGCATTTTACTAATAACTACAGTTATGGGGATCATAGAGAAACAATTTCCTGAGTGTTAATGTGGGTCTCGTATACTCATGTCACTGTGAAAAATTGCTCAGATAAGGCAGTGTGTGTGTGTGTGTATCATTTCTTTACATTCTTTATTACAACTTCCTTCCATAATACCTACATTCATTTCTGTTTTCCCAAATTGTTCCCTTTTATATCACTGAAGGTATTGGGGTACAATATGGAGTCTTTTAACACAGACTCCCCACTGAGATGGTGCCCTTCAGAGAGGACTCAAAGCACCCCCTTTGTGTCCATCAGTTGAGAAATGTCTCTCCTAAGGTCTCCCAGCCTCTTATGACCACAGAGCATGAGAATAGAAATGCTAATGTGGCATTATGACTAAGGGGTAAGGACTGTCCAGCCTTTTGTGAACAGGAGGCCTGTTGGGGTGATTGAAATGTGTGCATACAGTAAAGCGAATGCCACTGGGGATGTTCCCACAGTCATCACTCAGAGATAGCCCAGGCACTGGTGGGTCGTGTATTTATGTCCAGTTTTGAAAGACAACTTGACATTCTTATAATGTCATGCAAATGTATCTTCCTATATAATGCCACTGATTACTCAGACTCCTGAGACAAGTCATACATATCTTAATAAATTGAGACTACAGATTAAACAAGTTACTAAAGAACGGTCTTTCACTGAGAGAGAACTATGCTTTATGTTCTTCAAGTTGTAAGAGCAAGTATTTCCATTATTCGCAGTTAGCATTCCCAAACAAATGTGGACAACGGTGGCATTCTTGTTGTTGCTCACTACCACATGCCCATCCTCCCACTCCCCTCCCATTAGAGTGTGACTCATTCCGGAAAACCCAAATCAAATGTCATCTCTATGGAGCCGCCTTGATTTTTGTACTCCATCCCAAGCACAACTCATTGCACCCTCTTTTCTGACTGTGGATTCCTTTACTCAGGTCTATATAGCAATATAAATATAACTTCAATTATGTGTTACATTGAGCTGTGGCTAGGACTCTTCATACTAGCCCTCCCCCTAAGTGTGAGCTCTAAAAGAGAGCAAATGATGTATTATAACTTATTATGACCTGCCCTTCCCCCCCCCCCACCTGCCCCAATGCTGGCCTAGATTAGTGGGCATGCATGTCCAGGAAGGTTGTAATTGTACAACTTTCTGGGGTACCATTCACATCACAATTTACATAAATGGCAACTTCTATAATAGTGCATCATGCAAATGGTTTCGTAGTATCTTCCTAGAACACAGATTATTCATTAACTGCCTGTTAAATTACATAATGGCAAACTAGTTAAGACAGGGTAGGAGAATAAATTTATTTAACATTCATGTGAACTAGCTACAGGGTTCAGCTCTTTTATTTTTTTAAAAAATATTTTATTGTTTTTGACAGAGAGAGAGAGAAGCAGGGGGGTGGGTGGGGAGCGGGGACCCAGTGCAATCTCCATAGTTGTACATCAGTTTTCTACATGGTTTCATTCCACACAGGTGGGCGGGGGCCATGAAGGGCAGGAATGAAACTTGGGGCCTGCCACATGGAAAAGACACCCCAGTTCAGCATATGGGTCCTCATGGGTCAGGGCTGGGATTCCATACTTGGTCCCCGGGGCTGCAAAGTGAGTGCTTAACCCACTGAGCCATCCCGGCTTCCCCAGGTTCCGCTCTTTTCAATGGTATATCAGTCTATCTGATCACAGCTAGTCAGGTGGTAGTCGCATATGTTTTGAGAGAAATAATGATCGAAGTAATAGATGTCAGTTAAAAAAAGAATTTTAAAGCTTCCGTTGGTGCAAACTGTCTGCTTAACTTGAGGCCATAAAGAGATGGTGACAGACAAGTTTTACATCCTCTACTTGCAATCAATTTGTTCCTGACTGTGATTCCAAGTATGAACCTTGTTCTATCAAACCCCTGGAGTTTGGGGCTGGGAATACAAGAGCATTCACAGCGGAAGCTGAGATCAGCCAGAATAGCTAATGAACCATCAGATTGGATCTTTAGGGGACAGAAAAAAAATGGCCTTGGTATAAAAAACAAAACACAAGAATCCATCCCCTTGGTAACCCAACCATGGCTTGCTTGGCTGCGGACACGGTCTGGTGCAATGCTGGTTTGCTCAGGTTTTCTGCCCAAACAGAAGAAACAGGGGTTTGCAAGACAGAGATTCAGAATTTTAGCTAGTTTATGTTTGTTCCCATCTGTTAGAATGTTTCTAAGGCAAAGTATACAATGGATACTGAAAAAGTGAAAAAACCTAAACAAAAATAACACCAAGTGAAGATTATAGACATATAGGCTGGTGAAAGAAAAAGAACTGGATAGGACTGAACAATCTATTTTTTTGTTATTGTTATTTTCTAAGGGTTTATGAAATTTTGAATCTGAGGAGACAATGCAATCATAAACACATATTAATAAAAATACAGGTAAGAGAACAAATGCCAACAGCACAAGTCTACCCCATGAGTTTGCCATCTTGCCTATCATCTTAAATGGTGCCATATTATAGTGATTGCAGTGTCACTTCTATGGAACATAATAATGATTCTTTTGTGCTCTTACCATGTTTTATATAAATTTGGCATTAAATTTGGTATTATGGAAGGATGTGAATCCCGTTGTTCTTAAAATATTTTGGTGTCTTGGTGTACTATCTAAGCCAATTTAACTTCTGAGTTCAAATTGGGACACAAGGATGTATCTAGGAGTTGGTTAAAGGTGGGAAAGATTTCACATTCTACTAAGTCCATTTCTGAGGAATGAATAACCAAAGAATATTTCATTTAACTGAAAGCAGTATATGTAATTTTATTTGGTAGATTAAAAGACTATTGTTTCTTAAGCTGATAAAGTTTTAAAAAGAAAATTTAAATGTGCCAGAATCTTACTACTTAGATCCAATACAGAATTTAAAAAAGGATGAAATGAACAGGGACATATCAAGTTGAAACCTAGTTTTCCATATCAATGGTCCTCAGTATGATTCCTGCACCAGCAGCATCAAGATGGCCTAGGAATTTGTTAGAAATTCATATTCTTAACCCCCATCCCAGATCCTCTGAATCAGAATCTCTGGGTATGGAGGTTCTAACAAGCCCAGCAGGTGATTTTGATGCATAATGCAATTTGGAACCATTATTCTGCACAAACACAGAGCTAAATTCCTTACATCTTCCACTTATATTTAAAATACTCATGTACACACACACACACACACACACACACACACACATTTTCTTCATACAAAAGAAGCTACATTATATACACTGTACATTATTGCCTTAATTTTTTAAACTACATCATTTATTTTGTAGGTCCTTCTATGTCTGTACTTAAAGGTCTATTTTATGTTTTAAAAGATTATATAGTCTTCCATTGCAATAGGTGAATGGAATAGCGTATGTCATGTGCCTTAAATGGCTCAACTAGGTCCCTTACATGATCATTTCTGGTATTTATGGTTCGGTTTGCCATGAACATTGTTGCTGGTACATCTTGGAATACATGTATGAATATGTTCTTAAATTAATTCCTAGCAGAGGAGAGTCAAGAGCATCAGGAAATATACATTTTACATTTTGTTGCACATGACCCAATTATCTGAATACGAGGTTGCTCCAATTTATACTCCAAGCGACGGTTTACTCGCACCAACACTGCCTGTTCTAGATCTTCACTGACACCGGTTGTTATCAAACTTAACTGTTACCAGTCTGACTGATTAAATATGGCATCTCATTATTCTTTGATTTGCATTTATTTAATTATGAGAATAGAGATTGTCATTTTATATTTTTATTGGTCATTTATGATTGTTTTTCTCCCCCCACTGATTTCTCCATTGTCTCTTTGGTTAAGTATATGTTGTCCTTGTTGATTTGTATGAATTTTTATAAGTTAAGAAAACTACTCTTGGCCTATCATTTGTGTATTCTATATTGTTTATTAGCTCAGATCTTATTTTTCCTGTTGGCCATAACTTTATGTAATGTTTTCTTGTTCATGCTCTGTGTATTGTGACCTTTCTAAAAAGAACTTATACCAATTCCAAATTCTAAAAAAATTCACGCTTGATTTTTTTCTAACCAGAGTGGTTTCATTTTTAATTTTCATAATTTTTTTTTGGGGGGGGGGTAAAAGAAATGACATTGGAATCCAGTCCTCCCCACCACACACAGAGCTAGTCTCTTGTTCCAACATCATTAAGTTCTCTTTTTCTAATAATTTGAATATCACCATTACCTCTGACCTGAAGAATTTGGAGACATTGTCCTAAAACCTACTGGTGTTATATTTTTAAGCTATTTTAGCTATTTGTTAGCAGTTTTTAAACTAGATAGGACTATTTCTACCTCATTTATTATTTTGTTCTGGAAAATGTCATGACATTTCTTATTTGTTTATTTTTCATGGTGAACTTTGTATCATTTTGTCAAATACAAAAATAAATTCATATGGAATGTTAGCCCATTGGAGTTACCATTTAATAAATGGAGCTTTGTCAATGCACAGTATGGTTTCTTATAAAAGAATACAATTATCTGTAATTTTACTGAAGTCTTATGTAACATTAGAGCTTCAAGTTTTCTTCACATCTTACACATTTCTGGTTAACTTCAAAACAAGGTAATTTATTTTTTGATTGAAATTGTAAATGGTTTCTTCCCCCCACTGTATTTTCTAACTGCTTATTGATTGCATACAAAGCTACTAATTTTATATGATTCCCCATATACTTACAATATACACGATACCTCTAATACATGCAATGAATTCTTAAAAATTATGTATGCAAGAAAGAAAATGAAGATGAGTGTTAACTA
Source organism: Craseonycteris thonglongyai (assembly GCA_004027555.1). Classification (NCBI taxonomy): domain Eukaryota; kingdom Metazoa; phylum Chordata; class Mammalia; order Chiroptera; family Craseonycteridae; genus Craseonycteris; species Craseonycteris thonglongyai. Next base: position 52,985 of record PVKE010005670.1, read on the forward strand.
ATAAGAAGAGACATAGACAGGTTTTGTTGAAAACATTTTAAACATATTTTTGTTTTTGGAATTGCTCACAAGAGAAAGTAATCCATTCAGTTCATAGTGGTACATGATTTTTTGACATAGTTTGACATGGTCTTACTTGGTCAACCAGTATATCAGCTAAGCTTTGTTTAAGACGGAAGTAACCACTTTCTCATATTATCCTATGAAAATAAACAGAGGAAGGTCTATTGCCATTTAGAATAGTCTAAAAATAAAATGCTGATTCTAAAGAAATTGCCAAATACTATGAAGTTTCAAAAATGCATAGATAAATGGAAAGAACACTGTGGTCCCAGTGAATTTAGAAAAACAGAATTTAGAAAAACAACAACTAAATATATATACGGAAATCAAAAGAATAGTGACAAGAAGGTTTTTTTTTTTTCAAAATAAAAATGTAGCAAAATTTATTAGTAAGCTTAAGAACTTTAAATAAAAAACAATTAAAAAGCATTTTAAAAACAACAAAGAAAGAACACAAAAACACACTGTAAAAATAATAAGGGGCAATAACATATATAGAGGAAATAAAATTAATGAGAAAATAATACTTTATACAGCATAAAATATATAAAATTATGTTTTCTAGTATAATTAACCTAACCCAAAAGAAAAGATGAGAAACCAAAGCTAATGATTTTATCCCTAGTAGCTTTTAGGTATTAACTAATTCTTTTATAAATTTTTCAGTTGATTTCACTGGATTTACTATGAATATAATTATGTAAACAGGAACTAGTATAATTTTTTTGGTCTCATTCTTACCAGTATTTATACCTGTAATTTTTATTTCTCGGTTCAAGTTGCATGTGCTATTTCTAGAACAATATTAATAGTGGGGATAATAAGCATTACTTACTACCTTAGTCTTGATATGAAAATGATACTTTCAATGTTTTGCCTTTAAACTTAATGCTGATTATTTATTTGAAAAATATATATTCTTAGTAAATAGCATAATATTCCTTTAGTGTACCAAGATTATGTTTGCTAACATTTAATATTTGCTCCAATATTCGTTAAGATATTATTTAGTAAGAATATTGTATTTTGTCATCTCTGTTAGATCAGTACTTAAATGTTATGATGTCTTTACAAAGGATTTGGAAGCTTGCATTCTTTATGTTGGAGAGTTTAGATAATTTGAAAATTAGCTTGTTTTTGAAAGTGTATAATTCCTCTTTGAAAATTATTTGTCTTGAAATTATTTTTTATATTGTTTTTTAATAATTTCTAAATAATTTTCATAGCTATTTATCAACTTGAGTTTCATCTCTTCTCTGGGGTCACTTTCATTAAGTTTTAAGCTCCTATAAATCTGGAAACTTTTAAAATGCTTTATAAGGATTGTCAATATAACATATTTCCTTTATGCCATTTTCAATTTTGTGTATTAGTGTTTTCTTCCTTCTTTATGTTGTTTCCAAAAAAGTACTTAGTCATTAATCACCTTGAAAATATGTTTCTGTTTTCTAATTTGCTATTTAAATTTTTATCTTTGCCATCTTCTTTTCACTTTGAATATTTAAAAAAATATTTTATGTCCAACGTTTCTAATAGATGCTAAATAGGCTAGAAGCACAAAATATTCTCAAACTTCATTTTGGAAACTCTCTTCTTGATCTTTATTACATTCTTTTGAATTATCTTAATTGTAACAAATTTTTCGACTTTGCATTTATGCTGTAATGGAAGAAAAGTGGATGAATATTATTTCAAACAAAGCTTAACTGATATGGTGGTGGACCAGTTTAGTCATATGATTTTATGGATTGTATGTCAAAATGCATGTGCCTTTGTGATTTAATGAAGCATTGTTTTTTGTGGGTCTCATACTCTGAGGCTGCTAGCAATCCAAAAGAGAGGTCAAAATCGTTTTTGCAAAGGCTATTTTGTAGCGGCTAACACTCCCTTGGATGTGTAAGCACTTCTTTTTGTCACTTTACAGGCTCATTACCATGTATTTAGATGTACTTTCATTGTGGTTAGAAATCAGAAAGGCAGATAAACCAGGAATAAAAAGCAAGAATTCAGCAAGGCAAGGAACTCTGTGGTCCTCCTGAGCTGATCTTTTTCATTCAGGCTAAAATGCAAAATCATTCATTTCAAGGGGAAAAGTAACTGTATTTATTTATAGCTATTTAGATAAATATGCAAAGCAAAAGTCCACTTTTTTCCTAAATGAAAAATGAGCCATAGCCAGTATAAATACTTCAAAACAGAGTGTGCTTGTGAGAAAAAGTATTAAAAAGAACAACTACACCCCACCACACACACACACACACACACACATAAAGACACTAGTAAACACAAAGTCTTTATGCATGTTTTAGCTGATGCTAGGGTTCAGAACACTATCACAATATCCTTACATATTTTAGTTCTTTCATTTAATTTGAATAGTTAATGTCACTTATGAAGAATGCATTCATACCTTTTTCATAATTACTGTACATGTATGTATTAAAATGAATCATATCTCCCTTTAAAATATGTATTTATTTCATTCTATTTTGTTAATGCATATCTTTTTCTTCATTATATCTGCTAAAATGTCAACCCTGGGAGGTTGGGGAAATCAGTAATCAAGTAGCTTTATAGTAATTGTCTCTTAGTAATACATATTTCCACTGTAACAACACAAACAAATGCACTAACACTGCACAAATTCACATGGTTGAGAAGGTTATGTGAACATGCAACTCAATTTGCGAATATTTTGAATCACCCTATAAGCATTAACTTTTCATAGGAGGAAACACTGAGAGGGCCTCTAGAGCAACTCTCATGAACTTCAGCTCTATACTTTCAAAGACTAACAACACTCTATAAACCTGTGACACGAGCAATTTGGAGTTATCCTTAAAATTTATGAACAACAAAAAACAACTGAATCTCAGCAATAACAATAAAGTATGTCATGTCTCATTAATTTTCCAAATGCTTTTTATTTTTCGTAAACTAGTCATTTTCTGTCTAAGCTACAAGACACGTGGAATTGATCACCCCAATGGTTTTACTGTCTTCATGGCTAGTACAGATAACCATCCAGTCACAGTAACTAGTCATGCACAAATGAGCTGCCAACAGAGATAAAAAGATCAGAGAATTATCCTCAAAGTTATTTGTGTTCACACAAGACAAAAGTGATTTAATTTTTAAAGAAAATATGGTGTTTCCTGAAATTGCCATCCTTTGGTAAACAACACATATGCCTTTCCAGACTTATTCATGGGAGAGATATAACTTGAATTCAAGTCACAAGAAGGTTAAACTGAAGCCTTCTCTCAGCTTCACATAAGATTTCCATAGCACAAAAAGTCTCTTTAAAAACCTCTTTAAATTAAAAAATAAATAAATAAAACCTTTAAATATTAGAGTTATGTGCTTTTTAAAACATGGTTTGCAAAGTGGCCTGAATACAAGGAGTCAAAATAAAAGACCAATTAAAGAGGCAGACCACTCACACTTGGTGGCAGGTTTAAGAAAAATGGAGGCTTGTCTTAGGAAACTGCAAGACAAATTACATTTCCACAATTTTCTGCCAGATTATTTTTTTTAAACAATCATTTTTATTACTTTATCTTGAGTAACATACAAATTCAATAATTCAGGAATTGCTGAAAGTTTGAGTCTTTTTATACTTGTCTGTAATTGCTAAATTTATTGAGGTGACATTGGTTAATAAAAATTACATAGGTTTCAGGTCTACAATTTTATATTACATTGTCTATGTATTGCATCGTGTGTTCAAGACCCAGAGTCAGTTCTCTTTCTAGCACCATATATTTGATGCCTCTTCCTTCCTCTCCTACCTGCTTACACCTTACCCTCATGTAACCACTAAACTATTGACTGTGTCCATGAGTTTTTGCTTCTTTATTACCTTCAGTTTTATACTCCACCTGTAAGTGAGGTCATATGTTTCTTGATTCTTTCTCTCTGACTTATTTTCCTTAATATGATGGTTTCAAGCTCCACCCATGTTGTCACAAATGGCTGTGTTTCATCTTTTCTTATGGCTGAGTAGTATTCCATTGTGTAAATGTACCACAACTACTTTATCCAGTCACCTATCAAAGGACACTTTGGTTGTTTCCATGACTTGGCTGCCATGAATAGCACTGTGATGAACATTGGGGTACATACTATCTTTGTGAATTAAGGTTTTCAAGTTTTGGGGTAGATGCACAGAAAGGGGATTGTTGGGTCATAGGGAAGCTCCATGCTCAATTTTCTGAGGAATCTCCATACTGCCTTCCATAGTGGTTGTACCAGTTTACATTCCCACCAGCAGTGTATGAGGTTCCTTTTTGTCCACAGCCTCTCCAGCACTTGCTATCCCTTGTCTTGTTGATTATAGCCATTCTAACAGGTGTGAGGTGGTATCTCACTGTGGTTTTGGTTTGCATCTCCCTAATTGCTAATAATGTCGAACATTGTTTTCATGTATCTGTTGGCTATTTGTATGTCTTCATGGGAGAAGTGTCTGTTCAGGTTTTCTGCCCAGTTTTCAATTGTATTGCTTGTTTTTGTTGTTGTTGAGTTGTATGAGTTCTTTATATGTTTTAGATATTAGCCCCCTATCAGAGGCATTGTGTGCAAATATCTTCTCCCATTTGGTTGATTGCCTCTTTATTGGTTTCCTTTGCTGTGAAGAAGCTTTTTAGTTTGATATAGTCCCATTCATTTATTTTTGCTTTTACTTCCCTTGCCTTTGAGGTCAAGTTCATAAAGTCCTCTCTGAACCCAACGTCTATAACTTTAGTACCAACATTGTCTTCTGCGCAGTTTATTGTTTTGGATCTTATGTGGAGGTCTTTAATCCATTTTGAGTTAATTTTGGTACACGGTGATAGTTCACAGTCCAGGCTCATAATTTTGCAGTGGTTTTCTAATTTTCCCAGCACCATTT
>PVKE010005671.1:0-57916 GCA_004027555.1 Craseonycteris thonglongyai
AGCACGGCCCAGAGATGAGGCTGAGGGTGAGACTATGAGATCCTTCGTGAAGAGCTCAGAAAGATCCACGGGGTGCCTCAGAGGACTGACTTCAATTACACAAAAAGGTCTAAGGTTTAAATTTTTTTATTTTTAAAGATTTATTTTATTGCTTTTGACAGAGACAGAGAGAAGGGGGAGGGCCCAGAGCAGTCTCCATGGCTGCACGTCATTGGTTTTCAACATAGTTTCATTCCACACAGGAGGGTGCGGGTCCTCAAAGGGCAGGAACCGGGCCGGGGGGCCTCCTGTGTGGGAAGCTCTCCCCTGTGAGAACCGAACTGGGGACACACCCCAGTTCAGCATATGGGTCCGCACGGGCCGGGGCTGGGATTTGATCCTGGGACCCTGGGGCTGCAAAGTGAGCGCTTAACCCGCTGAACCATCCTGGCTTCCCCTCTAAGGTTTTAAAGGTACGACTCTCAGACCTTTTCCATCAAACTAAAGAGCTTCTAAGAAGCTCAAGGCCATTGTTCCTCAGCAGAAACCAAAGTGGAGAAGAGATCATCTTAAAGAGATTTGAGGGTGGGCTTTTATTTAGTAACGCAGATCACAATAGAATTCATGGGAAGATCCATCAAGTTTTTCAAAGAATTATATTTGCATAAATATTGACAACCAGGGCTGTTAGATCTCCAGAATCCTACTGGCCGGGAGCGAGCTGAGACAGCAACTTGCTGGCGCACGCACACTACCTTTCGTAGAAAAGGAAGGATGACTCAGAGGCAGAACCAAGAGCCCAGAGAATTCCCTGCACCAGTGATTTGAATGAGAGACCTGAAGGGAGAGAGAGGAGCCAGGTGGAATAGCTCCTGGGCAGGCGTAGGACTGAGCTCTGTTTAAAGAGCTTGCAGCATGTACCTGGCTGGATTTGCTATGGACCAATGACTTCTGCATGCGTCTTATTTCCCCCTTCCTTGCATGGTGTGTCCAGGCAGTTACCTCATGCCCGCCCTACAGTAGCATGTTGGGTATGTGAGGCGGGCCCAGAGCTCAAGGGGAGCCATACTAGAGGAGTTGTACTTAAGGAATTATACCCAAAGACCCTCATCCATACCTAAACATGATCTAGATCAAGCTTGTCCAACCCACAGCCTATGGGCCGCATGCAGCCCAGGAAGGCATTGAATGTGGCTCAACACAAACTTGCAAACTTTCATAAAACATTATTATATTTTTTTTATTTTTTTTTTAGCTCATCAGCTACCTGTAGGTTGTTAGACGTGTGGCCCAAGACAGTTCTTCTTCCAGCGTGGCCCAGGAAAGCCAAAAGGTTGGATACCCCTGGTCTAGGTAAGATTCTGGACTTTGAGCTGATGCAGGAATCAAATGAGACACTGGAAGGGGTGAGTGTGTTGTGCTTGTAAGAAGAATGTGCATCATTGGGGGCAACAGGGTTGTTGGTGAGAACCAGCCTCCAAGAGCCCCCTCCCTCCCCCCTGCCAGTGATCCCGGCTTCCTGGGATTCACACCCTGGCATAGTCCCCTCCCACACTGTGGCAGGAGTCTCCATGACCAACAGAAGAGGGCAGAAGGGATGGAATGTCACTTCCAAGGTTAAGTCATAAAGAACACTGCATCTTCCATTTTGGTCCCTGATGCCTGTCTGTCTGCCTCTTTCTTAGATAATACTCTGGTTGAATCTAGATGCTACATCATGAGTAACCTTGAAGAGGTCACCTTGTGACCAAACACTAGTGAGGAACTGAGACCGGCCAACAACCTTGTAAGTGAGCTTAGAAGCAGCTCCCCCAACCCTAGTTGAACCTTCAGACGACTGCAGCCCCAGCTGACAACCTGAACACAATCTCAAGGGAGACCCTGACCCAGAACGATTCAGGTAAGCTGTGCCTAGATTCCTGACCCTCAGAAACTGTGAGACAATAAGTGTTTGGTTGTTTTAAGCTCTGAGTTCTGGAGCCATTTGTTACGCAGCAATAGATAACCAATACAAACACCCAGGCCGAGCTCCGTTTCCAGCAAACTATCATTGGAAAGGATACTGGCAGAGTCCCTAAAGCTGTCTCTCTCTCTCTCTCACCCACACAATTATAGACACAGACATGTGTCTACTACAAATACAAATACAGGCAGTCAGTCCTCATGTTTGTGAGGCCCTGGGCATTGTACTTGCTTTCTGAGTGTCATCTCATTTGAATTGCACAACAGCCTGAGAAGGTAGATGTCCCCTTTCGTAGATGAGAAACAAGCTTCACAAAGGTAACATCATAACTTCAAGGCTCCACATCTCACAATGAGACCCAAACCAAGTTATACACGTCAGCACACTCAAGAGGCCGCTGACACGTGTGGCGGGACCCAGGGCGCTGCAGCGGCTCCTGGTACGGGCCTGCCAGAGGACGCGGGTAAACCGGAATGGATGCTTGCCTAAAGTGGTGCGGCTTTAGACTTTTAGGAGCTAAAAATCCTGCCTTCGAAAAGTACAACCTTCCTCCCCTTCCTTCCCCCACCTACTGGCTTCTGTGTGCTGGAAGCTCTCAGCACTAGATGATTCTCTTAATTCTGGGTAATCGCCGAAGGCTCCAGTGAACATGCACGGTGACCCACAAAGTCTAGATTCGTCGCTGACACCCAGTGCATATGATGGTTTGCAAGAGCAGAAAATCTAACAATAAGTGCTCACCGGGAGCTGTCTGAAAGCAGTAGGAGGAAAAGTGGAGAAGGAAGCAGAGATGGTTCTCCCCTTTTGGGCGCAGTGCAAGCACCTCAGTAAAAACACACTAGAGCTTTGGCTGGGAAAGGGTGCCCAGAATGCCCCTGACGGCAGTGGGGCCAAAACTGGGCGGTGAGGCCTTGGTAGGAAGCTGGGTGGTCTTCGGGGGTCCTGCCAAGAAAGGTCCCCATGCTCACCTTTCCTACCCCCACTCCTCACCAAGTGTCTCCAACCTTCTGAAACACGAGGGCCAAGGCAGAATCCTGCCCCCGCCCGTCGCTGCCCAGCCTCTCCAAGCTCGTGGCTCAAAGGCCCTGGGGTTCCGGCTCAGGGTGGCCGGCCGCACCCTCTGCTCCCTGGCGCATCCAGCCTGTTTGGAACACGTGTTTGCTGTGGCCCCTCAGCCACCCATCCCAACATGCACACAGCCCCCTGCAGGATTTCTCCCTTCCTTCAAAACATTTCTCATCTTTCTTTACACCACGTTTTTCCTGAGTTCAGTGTCGGTCCTAACAAACAGAAAATCTGAAATGAGACTCTTTGTCTGATGTCAGCGTTCCCGCCCCCTTGAAGACAAGGCAAAGGCAGCCGTGCTCCAGAGGGAGGGCTGTACTGAGGGTAAGGCGGGCCAGGCGGCAGCTTTGTTCTGGGCTCAGCTGCTCACCTGGAGCGGTGACTCAGGATCCGGGGCTTGTCCTCCTGCAGAGTGCCCTGCACGCTCTCGGGCCTCGCGCCCATCCCCGGATCCCTCAGCTGCTGCACCTGTTCCAGGTGAGCCAGGGAACTTGAGTGTGGCGGGGAAAACTCTCTGAAGTCCGTGCCAGGCCTGCCGCGGCCCATCAGTCGTGGGGCAGGAAGGGCAAGGAAGAGGATCAAGGGAGGACGAAACAGGGCTCGGAGAGTAGAGGGTGGGGTGGGTGGAACCTGCCCAAGGAGAGGGAACTGTGAGAGTAAGAGTCCGGGGAGGAAGGTCCTGGGCAGAGAGGCCCGCCACGTGCGAACAGCAAGGACAGTGTGTTGGCAGGGAGCTGGGAAGAGGGCAGGTGGGGGAGGGCTGTCTTAGGTGGGGGTGAGGTCAGCTATGGAGGGTGCTGGGAGGGGGCTCCGAAGGCCTGTTTGAAAGGTTATACACTAATAATTCCTCCAGACACCTCTGCAACGTGAATGTGCGGGGGACTGTAAGTTTTAAGCTCCCATGAATGGTGCAGGGGTCTGCGTGGGCATCTGCAAATGTGTGGGTCTGTTTACCCCTGGGGCTTGGGCTGTCTGTCTCTCCAGGTCAGTCTGTTCAGGGTTACTTGGAAACAGCCAACAGCTCCAACCATTCTGCATTCCGAAGGGCACTGAGACGCCCGCCGATGCTTAGAGAGCTGAAGACAATGACAGCAAGTGCCATTTGAGAGATGGATGACCCCTGGGCACGCGGGGGGACAACGTGGTCTTGATTTACCCCAGGGGTGCCCAGCACAGGCACCGCCTCTGGGGGCCCCAGGTCCTGCCTTCTTGAGCCATTTTAATTCTGTTTGCTGAGGTCTTGCCCAGTTGAACCCCTGCGTCACTTCTGGAAACCAGGGCCTCCCGAAATACTCCAAAACCATAGCAGAGGCCACCTTGGCGTCCCCAAAACACACGCATTGGAACAAATGGCTAAACTTAAATTACTGGGAAGACTCAGAAATAACTCTCGGAACTCAGGGTAAATGCTGACTCAGGCAGAAAGCCTCCTGGGTATTTTTAAAACCTGGGCTCCCCTCCCTGCTGGGCAGCCTGGGGAACGGAGGGGACCTGCGTGCTCCGAGCCTGTCCCCCTGGGACAGCGGGGCGCTGGTAGCTGCAGGAAGCTTTCCCGGCTACACTGCCCGCACCCGAGAGCTGCCCACTGCCCCGGAACTCACGCCACCCCTCTTCTCCCTGTGCGAGGCGCCCCCAAACCCGGGAAACTTCTGGGCCGTCGCAGAGACTTCCTAAGTATGTCCACGCACCAGTCACCTGGGCCAGGAAAACGATCTCCAGGCATTTCCAACCGGTGCAGACGGTGGCGGGAGGGACACCCTGTTTGGTGGGTCTGGTCTGAAATCTCGCCCTCCGTTCATTCCTTCGTATCACGCGCTAACTCTCCCCTGAGACTCTGAAACCAGCGGCCCCGACCAGGCTGCCTTCACCGCCCCTGGCACACGACTTACTCAGGGGTGCATGTAGAAGCTGGTGAGGGACCCAGAAGAGGGAGAGCAAGCATGCTGAGGAGGGGACCGAGGGACGTTTTCCAGCAGATGACTGACTGGGGGCTCAGTCTCTGAAGCCGGACTCAGGTTCAGCGACTTCCCAGCTGTGCAACTCAGGGCACGTCACTTCACTTCCGTGTGCAGGTTACTTCCCTCACTTGAAACGGAAATTTAAGAAGTGTCTCCTTCCTAGTGTTGTTGGGGAGATTATAGGAGCCGATATCTGTAAAGGGCTCAGCATGTCCTGAACACGGAAGTGCTTGTTAAATTGCTGAGTGACTTCGGGTTGGGATTGAGGGTGGGCTGGGCTTGCCCACAGGGGCAGCAAAACGGCCCCAGAACCTAGAACGTAGATTGCTGGGAAGACACAGTGGGATGCACAGCCCACCCTGAGTAAAGTGGTCCCAGCCAGCGTCTGACCTCAGGCAGCCTGGATGCTGGGACAATGGGGGTGGATCACAGTTAGGAGCCCAGGGTGTAGACCTGGACCCGATCTAGTCCTGAAAGATATACATACACAGGAGGGGCAGACCTGGCTGAGCTTTCTGGAACTTTCAGGAGAGGGCCAGAAAGGGCTGGGTTAAAGATACAAGGGGCACCGGTTATTGGCCTGAGAGCCCCAAGTGTCTCTCGGCTTGCCTTTCCCAACCCACAGGTAAGGAATGGGATATTCCTGGGACGTGCTCTTCCCCGTCTTTAGCCCAGCATTCTCCCTCACACACATGAGAGCCGGAATCAGGAAGCCCCATTTACATATGAGAAAACCGTGAGCTCTAAAAGTGTAAGGGAACTGCCCCAGGCCACACGACAAGGAGAAAAATCTAGATTCCTCACTGCTGGTGCAGCGTTCTTTCCTTCCCTGCACACACTGCCCAGGGCCCAGGGTCCCAGGAGAGCACGCCAGGAAGGAGGGGACGCGTGCTTCTGCACTGGGACTTCTCGGGTGCTTGCCACCACGTGTCACTGACCGGCATCCCTGCAGGCTGTACACGCATGCATGTCCTTGGGGGCAGTAACAAGAATGGGCTTCGCGAGGCTCCTTATTTTCTCAAGATCCACTGGCTGGTGAGGTCCTGAAGGCCAGTGAGACTGGCCCAGGCCCTGGGCTGCCTACTGTACACACAGCCCCCAGTCACTTGAGGTCCTCAGCATTAACCTGCTTCCCTCTGCTCCAGCAAGGGAGGAAAGGCGGGGGGGTTACCGTCTGTGAGCCAAACCCCCAATGCCCAGCATTTCAGAAAAAGAGACTAAGCTCTCGAGGAGGAGTAAGTAAACCAACTTGGGTGGCCGGCTCCTAGCATCCACGCCACTTCCCATCCCAGGCAGGCACAGGCTCTGCAGCGACCGTGTCTCTACGGCCTGTTTCCCGGTCAGCTCCCCATCTGCTCTCCTGGTTATGAGGTGCACGCCCCCTTCCTCTTCCTCCGTCAGCTTCCTTGCCCTCAGGCCGCCCTCCTTTGCCACCCAGGGCTGATGGGGGCTGAATGGATACGAATAGGTGGAAATAGGGGAAGAGAGGAGCAATCTCCTGCTCCTCAGCAGCGGGCACAGTCTGAAGGGCGGGCAGCCCTGGCACCTGGCAGCTCAGCTGAAATGCACAGAATGACTCCCACATGGATGTGGGTCCTGGGCATGGGGCATGCTGGTTCTTCCCTGGGAGAGGAATCCCAAGTATGATGCTGAGAGCAGGCCCTGAGCACAGAGCACGCGCAGGAAAAGGCGGGCAGGAAAGGGGACCCAGGGCAGTCGCCCGCTCACAGGGGGGCTGTGGGCCAGCCTTGGCAGGGCCCTGGTGGCACCTGCTCTGCCCAGGAGCACGGGGCAAGGTGGGCGCTGTCTGAAGGGCGATGGGGCCATGATGATTTGCACACAGGCTGGGGTCTTCTCTGGGTGGAGTAGGGGATGCACATCTATCAAACAGAGACCTGGACTTGGGGCTGGCAGAAACTAGCCGCTCCTCTTTGCAAGAGAGCCGCATGGGGTGGGCGTGGGGAAGGAGGGGCAGGGGCCTAAAAATAGTGCCTACCTGACTCATTTTTGCTTAGACTCTGACAGGGCTGCTTGCCAGGTGGGGGTTTGCCTGTCCCATTTTCTTATCTATCTTTAGCAGGGACTTAATGAGGGCAATTTCCTCGCTGGATAGAAAGGCAAACCGCGGGCAGTGGGAGCATGAATCTGTCTCACTGTCCCCTGGGCTCCTGATGACAGGGTGACAATGATGGTCACTGCAGGGCTGAGCGGCCTGGAGGGTTTCAGAGAGGGTGCCATCCTAGGATGGGGTAAGCGAAGCAGCGGTTCCCCTCAGTGACACCCAAGCCAGGTGACAACTGGTGGTGGAAGGGTCTCCTGCTCCCCATTTTCCTTCCCCCAGCTCTGTGACCACCGCACAAACGAGGTAAATTACTCAGGCCTGAGACCCCATCATTCACAACGTATTCCTCTATGTCAGCATCTCTCTCTCTCAGTTTTAAGCACAAACGATGTCAGCCTGGTTATTCATGGTACATGTGTTCTACAAAATCCTAGAAACACTAAAGTAACAACTACTGGACCACGGCTCCCAGCGAAAGTACAGGCTGAGGTTCCTGGGAGCCTCTGCTCACCACATTTTCTCCAACTGCTCGATACACAGCCTTGTTTTACGTGTATGTATTTTAAAGACACCTTATTGAATACATATTGTTGATTCATTGACATTGAACTCACAGTCAACAGTGCTGTGATTCATGCCCCAGTGAAGCCTATGTAACACAGGCATTTTCTTTGTAAGGCACGTCACAGCTTTCTTGCACTTAGGAACACTAGACAGCACCTCAGCATCATACCTGGGGGTCATTTTAAACAGCAAATTCACCAACAAGAATCACACAAATGCGAAAAACATGGCATGAAACAGACACAGTAGGAGAGAAGCCAGAAGACAGAGCGTCTGCTCATCCAACCTCAGCTGAGAACGTGTGCGGTAGGTGATTTGAATTTCTCACCATCCTGTGCATGTTCATGAATGTCCCGCAAAAGCAATATGTGCCGATCTGGGGTTACAAATAAACTTGAGCGAGTAGGCAAATTTGCAAGTGTGGAATAACGAGGACTGACTCCTTCTGAAAGGGCTACCTGAACACTGAGGTGCATTAGTGGATGGATAGGTCCAGGGCTCTGAACAAGGTTACTGTATTTTTTGCTCCATAAGACGCACCTGACCTGCCTGGACCTGCTCTCCTTCCATGCAGTCCCTGCTTTCTGATCTGGCTGCAGGCTTCCCCACGGCATCATTAAGGTCCCCAACGTGCACTCTTCTTTGCAGTATTTGCTCCATAAGACGCACACACTTTTCCCTCCACTTTTTTTTGGGGGGAAAGTGCATCTTATGGATAAGGTGACCAGATTTTAACATTGATAAAGCGGGACACCATTGACCGGGGGGAGGGGGTTCTTGATTAAAAATTGGGTCTATCTCCCGCCGTTCCCTAGCTTGTCGTGCATTCTTTCCAAAAATCGGGACTTTTTTAGAACGCCGCGGAAGGCAGGACAAATTGTTAAAAATCGAGACTGTCCCGCCAAAAGCGGGACATCTGGTCACCTTACTATGGAGCAAAAAATACGGTAATTCCTGCGCACTTCCTGGTGGGGCAGATCTGGGCTTTTGTCACCTTCACAGGATGAAGGGCTCCTGACTAAAGACATGAACTGAGGTGCTAAAGGTACCAGCAAGTTCCAGAAAGCAACTGTGACTTAGAGAAGGGGTCAAGGAGGCACTGGGCATCCCCCAGGGTCCTTGCCCAGAAGCTAAGATGTAAAGCAGAAGAGGGGTAAGGTGGCTTCCAGAATGACACGAGGGGTCTCCCATCACCAGTGATGATATCAAAGCACAGGGGTAGAGTTGTCAGGTGTGTCGCGGTGTGGTCTTGACAAGGGTTAAGAAGGCAATGAACAATTCTAAAATTAGATTTCTGTAATTAGAGTGAGAAGTGGGAGAGAAGCATGAGGCTGCTGATGGGGTGGGTGATGAAAAATTAAAAGAGAGCCTGAAAGAAAGGTTCGACTCCTGTCAGAGAACATGTGTTAGACCAAGAAAGGTAGACATAGCCGGAGCATCTGTTTGATGCTGAGCACCAAGGAAGGGATGGTGGGAGAGAGATGGATGCTCTGAGTTCTCAGCTTCTCGCCTGAGAGACGAAGCAAGGTTGCTCAGAAAAAGGAAACTCTGTGGGAGATTACAAATGGCCCCTGACTACACCCAAGGATTCTTAGAGAACAAAGTGCTAAAGCTTGTAGCTATGTGTATACAGTTCCAGTTTGCAAAAATCAGAAAAATATAGAAATCACCTCTCCCAAAGAGATGCCCAAACAGATGACTTGGGAAAAAAAGAGGTAACCACTAATACCACAGATTCACATAGACCAAGTCACAGCCAGACCAAATCTGTCTTCTTTCCGAGGGATTACTAGCCTGATACACTTGGGGTACCCTGAAAACATCAAGATTCAAAGAATGTTTTCAGGGGCTTACTAATAACTCATCCTGGGACCAGCCTTATTCATTACAAATATTTTTTTAAAGATTTATTTTATTGTTTTTGACAGAGAGAGAAACAGAGACAGAGAGAAGGGTGAGGATCTGAGAGCTGTCTCTATAGTTGTACGTCATCAGTTTTCAACATGGTTTCATTCCATACAGGTGAGTGTGGGGCCAGGGGTCTCCCACATGGCAAGCTTGCCCCGGCAAGAACCAAACTGGGGGCCACACCCCAGTTCAGCATATGGGTCTTCACGGGCTGGGGCCAGGACTCGATCCTTGCACTCCAGGGCTGCAAGGCAAGCGCTTAACCTGCTGGTCATCCCAGCTTTGCCCTCCTCAAAATATATATTTTTAATTGAGATATAATTCACACACTACAAAAATCCACTCTTGTACATGTACATAGTTCCAGATTTGTTTTAGCATATTCACAAAGTGGCATCCCCATCACCGCTAATTCCACATGTCCCATTTGTTTTTTATCAGCGACCTAGAAAATCAAACCTGATGACTGCCACCAACGTTGTCCCTAGGGAAGGAATCTGGAGGGTTCAGGCACATGTTGGCAGAGGAAGGGAAGGAGGGATGAGACTCATAATTGCTTCTACAGCTAGAGAACACCGAGACACAGCCATGGCCAATCGCGGGACAGAGGCAGCAGGAGGAGCTGGTCACCGTGAAGCATCCAGCATGGGGCCCACTGCGCCACCTGGGAACCCGGCGGGAAGGGGATGGCACTCCTCTGGTGTTCTCTGGCACATGTGCCCCTAGGGAAACTGCTCTGGGCTAAGAGAACAGCCAGCCGAAGGTCACGCCCCATCCCTGGGCAGGCCCATCCCGAGGTGTCCCCATCTCTACGGGTCCCCATCCGATGCCCAGTGGACATGGGGATATAAAAACCTGCCCTTCACTCTAACGAATCACCCCAATGTCAGAACTGCTCATAGGGCCAGAACTTCCCCCCCAGACTGCGGTGCAGCTCAGCTTCTCCCTCTGCCCAGTCCTGCTCCCCTCTTGTTGAGCGTATTGATCGAGGGCGTTCCTTAGTAAGTGTCCTGCCCACTAATCTCCATCCCAGAGTCAGTCTCCCAGGGAACACACACTCTGACAGACATTTGTTCACTGCCTCAATTTGTTCATCTCCTCAACTGGAGTGGGGGCAGGCGTAGAGGAAATCCCCCTTCACCACCCAGGTGCGACCTCACTCAAGGTCAACACAGGCGCTGGGGGCAGGGGTGTGGCCAGGACTCAGCCTTATTCTGAGTTTGCTCCTGTGCCCTGCATCCTGGGGGTAGCTTGGGGGTGGGAGGCAAGCCCAGCGGCCCCCCTTCCAGCCAGCAGGTCTCCCACTTGGATGAGGGACAGGGCACCCAGAGGCATGCCGCTCTTGAGAAAGGCATGAAATAATCATGCAGTACGGAATGCATAACTGTGCCTGAAGTCAGCAAACATCTTTGCCTGGTTTCCCAAAATAAACAAGTGGTTACCAGTTGTCCAAGTGAACAGTTTTAGGGAGAAAGAGCTCTGACTGTTTACGAGGTTAACCTTTTTCTGTCCCATGAGGAAAAGACATCCACATCTCAGCTTTAATCACAGAAGCAGCCCACGGAACGGCTGCTCGGCGGGGCCTCTTCCCTGTCAGCCTCGACAGTGGGGGTGGAGCTTTAAAAGCTCATCAGGGAGAAGGAAAGGCGGACTGGCCCCTGGAGGGGACACAAGGCAAAGCTCCGCAGGCTCACGAGCAAACCCAGAACTTGTCAGGATCGGGGGACCCCTCGCTGCAGACATCCTGATGGCACATGCCCCTCACGGCGCTTGCTGAGTCCCTGGGACCCCTTCTGCTCTGAAGAGTGGGCTGGCACTGAGACCGTGTCCAGGGGCCTCACAAGGATTAGCTTGTATGAGCCTCCCAATTAATAGACCCATTTGACAGAGGAAGAAATAGAGTTCCCAAGATAAGAAGTAATTTGCCCAAATCACAGTCAGCAAGTGGAGGAAACGGGGTTCACCACCCAGCACGTGCCTCAGCCCTCCACCACCTGAGAAGCAGTAAGGGTGCCTCCAAACCCCTCCCTCCCTCCAGAGTCGACCCGGAACTGGGAGAGAATGCAGACTTCTGGGAAGATGAGGGCTTTGGAACCCAGTCCGCAAACGCCTGTCCCAGGCTGTGGGGTGTTTGCAGCTATCGGACACATCTCCAGCCACTGCAGGAAGAGCGGAGGCCACAGACCCCAGCAAGCATTCCAAGGAGAGCCACAGAGGTGCGGAGCGGGGAGAGCAGGCCACTTCCTTCCTGCGACATTGCAGCCACGCTCCAACTACGCACCTACCAGCTCCCTGCTCTTGGCCTTATTCTGGGTCGAATGTCCACTTGAGGGGGTGGAGTCGAAAGGGAGAGAGATTTGGAGTCCAGAGAGACAAGCTGTGCTGTACCACTTCTTAGCTAGCATCCCTGCCCCAAGTCATTCCTTCTGTTAAATGGGGAACTAGCTGCTCTGCCCCACAACAGAGGGATCTCATGGCTGTGCCCTGGGGCTGCCAAACCTGACTCTGGTCACCTCGCCCTCTGCCACCTGGGGAAGACAAGCCTCTTGGTTTGGTTTAAGCCCTCACGACTAGAAACATTAACCTGCTGTACAACAGTGTTAGCTATCAAGGTCAACCACAAAGGTCTGAGGCTTAGCAAGGCGGTTACCAGCCAACATCAGCTGGGGAGGTTAGGGTCGACCTGCTAACCTTCTGCATCCACTTTCTTTAATTTTTCTTTTTCTTTTTTTATTGTTAAATTTATTGGGGTGACACTGATTGGTGACGATCAGATACTTGCATCCATTTTCTTGAATGTTAGAATCGCACACGCCACCACGGTGGCTCCCTGCTTCCACTTGTTCCAGCCGGTCTGTCGCCTCCTTTCAGCTGATGTCCTCTGGTCTGGGTCCCTGCTAGTGTGGAGGCAGCTGCTCTCTGCCTTCCGTGTAAGTCGTTCGTGAGTTTACCGGCGTGCACACGCTTCCCCTGCAGCCTCCTCGCCACTGGCCCCGTCCATGAGCCTCTCGTCACAGGACATACTTTCCGTCCCTTTCATCATCTTTACTGCTGGACTTTGGACTCTGTCCCGGGTCCACTTCCTTTGCGGGGGGTGCTGACCTAACCCGGAGTCTGTTAGCACGAGAGCGGCCCGGCGGAAGGGCAGCTTCCCAGTGCCTGCGTGTCGTGCTCCCCTTCCTATGTCCCTGGGTCACACTGCTGCTTTCCGGAGGCCTGCCACTGTCCGGAGGACGCCGCTGAGTGAGGCCACCTGGCCCGCAAAGGGAGGTGGGGACCTGGATGCGGAGCCCAGGGAAGCAGGTCAGAGGGTGACCTCTCGTGCAGAAGCCTGGGGACTCCCCATGCCTGTAGACATGCACTCAGGGGACCATGGGACAGGGGAGAAAGGACACCAAGCCTCTGTGCTCCCCAACACCTCCCCAGTCCCCTGTGAACCTCCTTTCCCCTTTAGGCGGTGCTCCCAACATCTCCCCTCCACCAGGAACCAGACACCAGGCACTAGCTCCTGTGAGGCTGCACAGTGAGCAGGTAGCACGCGCAGGGCAACACTGAGGGGCTGGGCTGGCTCTAGTGCTCCTGGCTGTTTCTCCTTCCGTGCCACACTGCATAGCTGTGCCCAGTGGTTCGCATTCTAATGCAGGGCCGCCCTCCCCACAGCTCGTTGTGCACTTCCTGTTCTGTTTCAGACCTGCTAAATCCACCAGCTGGTGAGGCGTTATTCCAGGTGCCCAGGCCTCTGCCCACTGTGAGCTGGGCTACCACCCAACACTGCACATTCAGGGACCCTGCTCAGCTGCAGCCCCGGCCTCAAGAAGCTGCATGAGAAGAGATGCTCCTAGTTTTCGGAGCAAGGGTGTCAGCGGGGCTGTTCCACGGCTCTCTGAGAACATTCCCAAAATTTAGGGGAAAGGACCTTTACCTTCATTACAGGTGAAACCACCAGCCATGACCTTTATCTGAAAAGAAACCCCTTTTGGAGGAACACCCCCTTTCAATCCTTCAGGCAGAAGCCTCCTTCCTTTCTTCCTCCCTCCTTGAATATTAGCATCCAGAAATCATTTATGCGTGTTCAAGCAAAAAAAAAAAGATACTCTAACACTCACTTTCGCACAAATGCCCACGCACGGCAAACACTGTTTTGCGCCTGGGGTTTTCCTTTGGAAGTAAACCTTGAAGACCTTCCTCCGTCAGAAAGCCTTTACGAAAACAAAGGCACGTCCTCCCAGAACGCCCAGCTTCCTATTCGGGGTGACCTCAGATTTTTCTGGCCTCCAGCTATCGCCCAGGACTCTGGACTCCGCGGCGATCCTGGTTCCTGCCTCAGTGTGAGTAAACTCCTCCAGGCATTGGAGCAGTGGCCCATGCAATCGCTGAGCTGTGTGTCACCTGCCACGGCAGAGCCGCGTGGGGGCCAGGGACAACTCCCAGCGACTGGGGGCGGGGGGGGGGGGAGGAAAGACAGATGACTTTGGAAGAGCAAGCTCCAGAGCCCCCTGGAGGTTATGTCTCAAAACAGGGGTCAGCTAGGTGCCAGCCATTTGAGGACGGTGACTGATGCTATAAGGTCTGTGGAAAGCACAGTGCTGACCCAGAAACAGAAAGCCTTCCCTGAACTCCTGAAGGCACCTGTTCCTGGGGCCAACCAAGAGGAGCATAGCCCCCGCCGCCCAGCCGGTAACCAACCCCACGGGCGACCTCATCATCGGTATCGGCAGGTGAGGGGGAAAAGCAAATCACAGGTCAGGAGTGACACGGAGCGACACGCAGCCCACACGGTGAAAAGAAAACCCAATGTCATGCTGCCATCTTGAAAATCAAGAAACATGTGGCCTCACTCCTAGGTGGAAAACTGACAGTAACAAAGAAACCAAAGCTGACGGACACCGTCAGTGGTTTGGTGGTGACCTGAGGGTAAGGGGGGAGGGGGGTGGGAGAGGAGCGGTGCGGAGTAGGGAGGGGACATCAAATATATGGTGATGGGAAGAGAAGTGACTCCGGGTGGTGAGCGCATAATACAATGCACAGCCGATGTCATGTAAAATTGTACACCTGGAAACAATTATCAACCAACGTCGCCCCAATAAATTAAACGATTAAAAAAAAAACAAAACCCAAAGCTCCCAACGGAGTTTCTCCTACCTGCGGTCATTCCTCCTCCGCCGGAACAACTTCTTCGTGTGTGCAATCTCCACCTCGTGGGGCATCGGTTGGTAGCCCTGCGGGGTGGGGGCGAGGAGGGGACATCGTTAGCCAATTCCGAAAGAGCGCCAAGAACATCTGGGACCGAACTAACGATAACAACATCGATAACAAAAAGACATGGAGCAGTTCGGAAAGACTTGACTCTTGACTACCAAAGCGGGATAAAACACCCCTGCATCAATGAATCTCCCACTGCACGATGATGCTGAAATTATAGAATCAAAAACAGTAGGGACACAAAGGGGACCTCAGACGTCGTCATATGCAGTCACACAAATTACAGATGAGAATGCTCAGGTTCAGAGAGGTGAATGAGCCATTCACGGTCTTGCAGAGTTTGCACGAGCTGGGACCATAACCCACATTCACTGGCTACGTGACTGACAAGTTGTTTCTCCAACATCAAGTTTCCTAACACAACGGGAATGTTCATATCTTCTTCCTGGAGCTATTGAGAGGACTCCGGAGATGCAGACCCCTTGCAAACCCTGAGCTTCCTGCAGAGGGAACGTGTTAGGACCCAGGTCTCCTCACCCTAGTCCAGGACCCCCCCATGCAGGAATACCCAAGGTCCTCTTTCCTTATACTCCTGGGGAGCAGGTAGAAAACACACGTGAATAGCTAAGCACCTTTTAAATGTTTAAACTGGGGAAAATCCTGAGGATGGTCTTTTGTCTATTGTCGTCACGACAATAGCAATGTATACATTTTCCTCCTGGTTGGTGAGATAGAGACAGGCAGTTCTTGGGGGCTGGCGGTCCGGACCCTCTATGGTGAAGGCACATGTAGCTCCCCGGATTTGGGCTCCACAGCTGAGGGACCTGCTGGCCCTGGGGGTTCAGGGTTCAGCCCCTGACCAAGAAAGGGGGGATGGATGTTTGCAGCCCTGGCTGTACCAGGACCAGCCCATCATGGGGACCTTTCCCAGGGAGGCCCCAGGCTCAGGAGGACACAGGGACACACAGCCTAGATGTCTATTGAGTCCAGGGAGGGAATGACACAATTCAACACCCACTGGAATAACAGTCTCTCTCTCCCACCACCCTCTCTGGCCTCTAACAATCCAGCCAAAGAAGCATGAATGAATTCCGGGCTCTGGGCAGCCTCAATGGGCCTCCGCGGCCTTGATGTGCTTTGTCTAATGGTTTTCTCAAAGGACACTATTTGCTTTCTTTAATACAAAACACAAACAAGGACAAACACCGAGTCTTCCCCTCTCATTTCCTCTCTCCCACCCTGACCCAGCTCCAGGCTGGGCCCCCGTCCGCCTGCCTGCAGGCCTCAGGTCACTGCGGAACATGCTGGGTGTGCCTCACCCAGACAATGGGAGGAAGCAGAGGCTCCCTCTCCAGTGGCCTGGATGGGGACCTCAGCCCTGAGACCAGGCAGGGGGAGCTGTCCAGGCACTTGGGGACCTCCCCAAGCTCAAGAGGTGCCAGCCTCCCCCATCTGGGCCTCAGAGTCTGGGGCTCTGACTTGCACCCTGCGCTCCACCCCGGCTGCGGCAGGAGGGAGCTGCCCGACCTCAGCGTGGAGGCTAAACTGAGCTCAGTGTGGTTTAGGGGCTTCTTATGAAGTCACTGTGATGACCCCAGTCTCCATCAGTCCCTCCCCCCATGGGAACATACACGCATCTATGTATACACATCACAAGAGTAGTTAAAAGAGTGGCTTTGGATCTAGACTGACATGCAGTCTGGCTCTTCTTGATGGCGACGTGAGTTTGAGGAAATGACCTAACCTCCATGTGCCTCAGTTTCCACATCTGTAAAATGGAGGGATAATGACAGTCTCCGTAGGGTCCTCGGGAGGGTTAAAGGAGTTGGTAAACACGTAAAGAACATAGACGATTGCCTGGTGTATACACGTATCTCCCGTGTCATCGTCATTGTCAGCACCGCCTTCCCCAGGGGCCTGACACCCTGCTCAGGGCTCGGCGGGCCGGGACCCGCCAGGCTGCTTTGGTTCCTCACGGAGCTCCTGGTGTTGGCGGTGAGAGCCCAGCGGAGGGGGTTTGCCGGGGAGGAGGGCATAGGAAGCCCAGGTCAGGGAAGGCAGGGGGAACAGCCGACGACCTGGGGGCCCACGTGGAGTGCTGCGGAACGATGGAGAGCCTGCGGACGGTCAGAAATCAGTCGAACAGTGACTAAGGTGACAGGACAAAGCCTTGCACCTCTGAGGACCTCTCTCCCCAGGAACAATCCAGGCTACAGAAGACCCACAACCCCCACCCCCCCACCCCCAGGCCCCCAGGCATCGTGGGGAAGAAACAGATGAGCCGAGGGCCCTCACATAGTGCGTTCAGGCACTCGGGCACACAAGTGGGGCTCCCTCTCCAACCAGACACTTACTCCTCCAACTCAAGCTGGTGGCGAGTACCAAGTGACACACAACTCAAGGTGCTGCCCACAGTCCTCCCCAAACAAGGACATGTGGGTGTCAACAGGGGTAAGTATGAGGCCAGCCGAGGAGGCAGGTAGCAAGAAATCTGTGCTTAGTCATGTGTCTCCCCTCAGGTTAGCTGCCGACCAGGCTAGTAAACATCCTTTCACGTCACTGGCTACAGGTAAGACTTGCACACGAATGTTCAGAGCAGCTTTATTCATAATGGCCCAAACTGGCAGCCACCCAATGTCCACTGACAGATGACTCTGCATGAAGACAGTGCGGCTTATCCAGACAGTGGCATATTCTGCGGCCACACAAAGAAAGGGCCGAGGACGCACAGATGGGCCTTGGGGACAGCGTGCTCAGGGCAGGAAGCTAGAAGCCCAATGTCGCACACTGCATGGGTTCATGTGCACAAGGTGTCCCGATGAGGCACATCTACAGAGACAGAAAGTAAGATCAGTGACTGGCAGGGGCCGTGGGAAGAGAGAATGTGGAGTGACTGCTATGGGGCTGATCAGATGTCCTGTTTTAAACAAGACAGAAAACAACAGTACTGTCCCATTTCAAATGGTACGTAGGGTCAGCCTTAGTCTCAATGAACTACATTCAAGGTGTCAGTAGGCTGACCCTACATACCATTTGAAATGGGACAGTACCATTGTTTTCTTTCTTTTTTTTTTTTAAGATTGATTTTTACTGTTTTTTGACAGAGAGAGACAGAGAGACAGAGAGAAGGGGGAGGGCCCAGAGCAGTCTCCATAGTTGACATTAGTTTTCCATATAGTTTCACTCCACAGGTGGGGGCGGGGCTGCACAGGGCAGGAACTGGGCCAGGAGCCTCCGGCATGGGCCCTGGCAAGAACTGAAGTGTGGGTCCGCATGGGCCGGGGCTGGGATTCGATCCTCGGTCTCCGGGGCTGCAAGGCGAGAGCTTAACCCGCTGAGCCATCCGGCTTCCCCAGTCCTGTTGTTTTCTGTCCCGTTTAAAATGGGACGTCTGGTCAGCGTAGTACTGGTTTCTTTTTGGGGTGATGGAAATACTGTGGAATGGGATGGGGGCAATGGCTGTACAACCCTGTGAATGAATATACGAAAAATCATTTAACTACAGGCTTTAAAGGGGTGAATTTTAAGGTATGTAAATTATATCTCAATTTTAGAAGGTAGGAAAATATCTGGGAGCAGTGTATTTTAGGTAGAGGGAATAGCAAGGGGAGGAGGAGGAGGAATGAGGTGCTCCAGCCCCATGAGCAGTGTCCCTCCCTCACTCAGTCACTCTCCAGGAAGCTGCTGCTCTAACACTGTCTGTAAGATAGAGCTTTAGAAAGGGTGGCGTGTCCTAGACAAGGGGCACCCGATGACAGGAGTGACCGATAAGGAACCTGGAAAGGAGAGTGAGTTGGTGTTCCCAGGCCTGGCGAGGGGGGACGGTGTTCTGGCTGTAGACCAGACACCCCTCCCTCCGATTTAGACAGCACATGTCCCTCCCGGGGAGCATGGCAAACGTATCAGGCAGGCTTATCAGAGCTGTCCCTTAGGAACATAAGTGGCTTTCGCTTTGATTCTTTATGCAACACATCCTTCCCCTCCAAGCTTGGAAAGACACACGTGTGGACACCAGGAGCTAAGGTCAGTCCTGGCGTGAGCCCTCCCCATCACCAAGAGCGCCAGCCTTCTGGTCTACCAGCTGGTCCGCGTACTTCGTCCGTGGGAGCCAGGTGCCTCTCACTCCCATGTACCACCCATCCTCCCTGCTCCTCCCTCTTCTCCACAGGAGAACGCTCTCCCTTTAGCTCTGAGACCTGACTGCAGTTCCCCCGTCTACCCTCTAACCACCTTCAAGAACTAAGTGGGCCTGGGAGACAAGTGGATTACATAAACCAAGTCTCTCCAGGGAGGGTGGGAAGATAACGCTCCTGAGAGCAGGGCTGGAAGAATACACAGGCTGCACGCACACACACACACACACCCCCCACCCCCGGATGTCGGCCCTGTGTAAGACACGCAGTGCAGGGCAGCACGCTGTTGCTCCAGTTGCAGGCACACACCTTATGTAAAACCCGCCCATGTTGGGACAGAGCTGCGGGACCCAGGCCGGTGTGCCAGGGCCTTGCCCTGAGATGACAACTACACACAAGCAAGTCTAGGGGCTGGGGGTGAGGGTAGAGAGAGGGAGGGCAAAGCAGGCACACTGAGCAAGGGCAGCATGTGCCCTGGTGGCTCGGAGACAAGCTGACTCTGTGATAACAGCGACACTCTCCCTGGGCCACAGACTCTCCACCCACCCATGCATCCTGTGGGAACGAGCCCTCCCGTTCATCCATCCATCCTCTAAACGCGGTTGTAGTTTCAGGCACTGCAGACACGGGCACGATGCTTCCTCTTATAGAGCGTCCACGCCAGTGAAAGAGGAGAGACGACAAAGAAATACGTAGATGACCCGCTAAGGGATAAAGAATGCTGCAGAGCAGAACGAGGCAGGGCAAGAGAAAGAGTGCAGGGAGGACGTCTCCATTACTTGGTATCTATTCATCTGTCTACCCATCCGTCCGTCTTTAGTTCTTCCTCCCCCAACTAAGAGCCAGGTGCATCAGACGGAGAGTAACAGAACAAACAGCCCCGGCCACAGCCCTAGGAACTCGGGGGAACGCTGATGAGCAAGCTGACGCGTGGTGGGCACAAGTAGAAGTTGAACGGATGCCTCAGGCAGCCCCAAGGAAGGAAGGAGGGCTTCTGTTGGAAGAAGGGTCAGAGAAGTTTTGCCAAGGGGAACTGGGCCTTGAAGGTTTCAACAGGGACTCTTTGACAACATCAACGGGCTGGCCAACATTGCCAGTATCGTGGGCACCAGGGTCCGAGAGCCAGTGCCCTTGACCATGGCGGCTGGTGGTACAGCCCCCTAAGCTACAACGAGGTCAGACAGGATTCGGGGTGAGGTCTGAACCCAACAATTGGTGTCCTTAGAGAATGCCATGTGAAGACGGGAGTTGTGCCACCACAAGCCAAGAAGCTGCTAGAAGCTCGGAGAGAGGCCTGGAGCAGGCCCTTCCCCAGCACTGTCCTAGCGCGAGCGCAGTCCTGCCGACACCTTGATCTTGGACCTCCTGCCCCGCAGAACTGCGAGACAGTACGTTTCTGCTGTCGAGGCCGCCCATCTGAGGCACTTCGCAATCGCACTAGCAAACCCAAGTGCACGTGGCGGGCTCAGCGGGCAATCTCATCATCTCACGCACCATTTTCACAGAAGCAGAGGATCCGTAGGGTCACGGGAGTTGCCCAAGGCCACCCAAGTAGCTGGCAGCAGCCTGTGTCTGCATCTCCAGGGTCCCCGCTCCCAACTGGGATGCCGCTCATGCTCGCCTGGCAGCACATAGGCCAACGGTGGTGCCATCTGGCTGATGGTATCAGGGCAGAGATGTGGAGGCCAAGCCCCTGGGGTCATCAGACAGCACTCTCCTGCCCCACCTCTGGCCCTGTGGTGTCCAGCCACACACTCTGGGTCCAAGAAGCAGGGAGGAGTGGCCAAGAGCCAGCCCCACTCTGTGCCAGGGCCCCAGCAGCGCATGGACCATGCCCGCCTCCCACCAGGCCTGGTGAGGATGGAGAGCTGGTGTCAGTGGGCACTGGTTCCGATGTCCTCCCTGCAGAGTGCTCGCTGTGTCCCATGAGAGGCCCTGGCCATGGCTCCTAAGCTGGCCTGCCCGTCACTCACAGGTTGGAGGGCTGGGGTCCCCCGGGCTGCTGCTATGCCTGATTCCCTTACAGCCTGGCTGCATGAGGGTTAGACATGCCCCACGGAGCTCCATCCCACGGCCTGCAGCTTCACAGAAGCCCGTACCCTCTCTACACCCCACCCAAGGGATTCCCCTCATGTTCCCATGATCACTAACCTTGGACCTAAACCACCCTGGCCTAACGGTCTCACAGGCCTATTACCTTTCGCTTTCACACCTTTACTCTTTGCAAAGGGAGAGTGTTACACACAAATGAGGAAGCTTCCTCCTGTGGGAAGGGCTGCCCCTGCCCCCAGCTTCTGGGGTCTGGACAAACAGTGCTAACCATGAGCCTGCAGCAGGCGGCGGTGCAGCCGGGAGACGCGGAGCTGGAGAGGAGCGGGGAGGGTCCCGGCTCAGGTGAGGCAGCAGCGGGAGGTGTCAAGTGGGGAGGTGTCCTCCCCAGGGATCCAGCCACCTGTTTGCCCCGGTCATGCCTGGGTAGTGACGCTGTGCCCCGGCCTCTTAGAAACCATGGTCCCTCTCTTCTTCAGGAGCTTGAGTACTGTCCCCAACATGGTCCTGCTATTCTCAAGAATGCTATTAAACACATGGAAATGGATGGCTTCCTTGTCGCCAGAAAATTCCAGAAGACTCTGAGTGGAGAGCCCCATGAATCTTCTGGCTCAGAAGAAGGACTAGAGGGAAAGCTGGGATGGCTCAGCGGGTTGAGCGCTCGCTTTGAAGCCCCAGGGACCAAGGATCAAATCCTGGCCCCGGCCCATGCGGACCCACATGCTGAACTGGGGTGTGCCCCCAGTTCAGTTCTTGCCGGGGCCTATGAGGGAGGCTCCCGGCCCAGTTCCTGCCCTGTGCAGCCCTGTGCCCGCCTGTGGAGTGAAACTATATGGAAAACTAATGTCAACTATGGAGACTGCTCTGGGCCCTCCCCCTTCTCTCCATCTCTCTCTGTCTCTTTCTCTCTGTCAAAAATTAATAAAATAAATCTTTAAAAAAAAAAAAAAAGGACTAGAGCCCCAGGAGGCAAGCTGAACCCTCAGACAGAGCCAGCCAGGACTCCCCAGCCTCCCTGTGTCCTGAGGATGACTGGTACAAAGGAACCGTAGCACTTGGCAACTTAAGGGGCCATAAAAATACCAAGTTCCGCTCCTTTGACACTGAGCTGGTCTCAGCGGTGGAGCCGTCCTCCCGCTGGGGGTCACGTTTTCTCAGGGCTTCTAAGAAGTTATCCCACAAGGTCTCAGTCCACGTGGGCAGGATGTGTGGGTCACGTCCATGCTGAAATAAACAGGTAATGTGTCTAAAATTCCTGGAATTGCGAGGCTGTACCTCTATTCAGAGAAGCCATCCTGTTTCAGAAAGATGGAGGGGTGGGGGCGCTGGCCATGTCTAAAAAGCCCGCTTTTCTAACTTTTAATTTATTTTTTCAAATCAGCAGAGACCCTTTTAAACACAATGCCTTTGCTGTAGTCCCAATATAAAAACATCGATGAAAGTAAACAGGAAAGAAATCCAGAGGCCGCCTCTGAGCCATCAGCACCCACCCCCCTGCCTCTGGCTGCCCTCACTCGAACCCTGGATCAGGCACCTAAACCCTACCCACTTGGAAAAGCTCCCCTCTAGATACCACACTGGATGCTGGCTCCACAGGACTTGGACATCCTTCCAGAAGCGGAGCTTAGCTTAGGTTCTCCGCACAGGTTTTGGTGGCGTCTGTGACCCCCCTGAATTGCACACGATTATCTGCATGTGGCAGCCTTCCGGGGGAGAGCCCCCTGCATTCACCTGACACCCGGGATCTGTGTCTACCCGGTACCGTGGTTACAGAGGTTGGGCCGTGAGCATTGCTGGCACGTGCAAGCCTTCCTTGGATGCACTAAGCCAATCAAACCCACCCCTCCTCTTTCCTTCAAGTTGGGGTTCTCACTGGAACAGCCCCAAAGAGTCCTGACCAATAAACTATACACACCCTTTTGGCAACCTGGGTCCCAGCTCTGCGGCCAAACTGAGACACCACGGGGTAGTCATTTCTTCCAGCCCTCTGCGCCTCCCTGTGGAAAACGAGTATGGAAATATGTGCCCCTCCAACATTCAAAACATTTTGAGGTGGCTTTGTGTCCCTTGCAACCAAAAACAGTTTGAATTCAGCAGGATAGAACTTGGAAGGCTGGTGTGGTTAATGGCCTTCCATCGCTGAAGGCATGGAACGCAACCAGGCCTCTGCCCTTGACAGTCACGCCAGGAATAGTCCACTGGGCAAGTCAAACACAAATGACATTCACTCGATAGTTTCTGAATGAACAGAAACAAAAAACACCAAAAACAGATGAGAACATTGGTGCACAAGGCAGGGGCGAAGAACCAATAGAAACATGTTGGAAAATGAGAGAGAGAGAGAGAGAGAGAGAGAGAGAGAGGTGTTGGAGAAATGACTATGACTCTGTGGCAATGACCAAGTGGTTCAGGGCCCTGTCCAGGTGACAAGCCCAGAATCAAGCCCAGAATCAAGAGTCCAGAGGCAGCCCCGGATGCAGGCCACCTGGACTCACCATGGTGACCTTGCTGCTCAGATACATGGACAGCCCCATGAGAACGGAATTGGGTCCGAAAGAGGCTCCAGGCCACTGAATTCAGGCCACAAGTGTCCAGTCTCGCCCAGGCTCTTCCTGGAGGGGCGATGCCGTCCTCTCCCCCTGCTGTCCATCCCCCTTGCATTTCTCGTGCACCTTCCTACTTCCGGTCGGGGACACCTTCAGGTGCTGCCTCTTTCAGTCCCCCAGCACTCCCAGGACCCTCAGGCTGTGTCCCTCATCAGGGGAGTGTGTCCCAACATTCAAGGCATCAGCAGGCGGACTGTACAGACCATTTGGAATGGGACAGTACCGTGGCTTCCTGTCCAGCCTATTCAGGGGCTGGCTCCTTCACCCCTGTAGGCCCCACGGGGTCTTACATACTGCAGTCCTCCAGAATCACTGGCTGCATGAAAAGTTAAGCTGAGAGCAGCCCCCATGCTGTCCACTGCGAACCAACAGTATGTACAGATGACGCAGAGGCCTACAGACTGTACCTTCCACCAGGCAGTATGTCCTGTGTTGTGAGAAGCCAGGGTGCCCTATGGCCTCATGGGCGCTCACGTGAAACCACGAGGCCTAGTGCTTCGTGATGGTAACTCTCCTTCAGTTACACGACAAGACAACAAAGGCCTGGATCCCAGTCCTCAATACATAGCAGGGGCGGACTATGGTCTTGAGGGGGTCACACACGTGACAGAGGCCAGGGAGGTGAGACCAGGAGTTGCCCCCTGCCGGGGCCAAGGGACGGATGGGTGGCAGGGTCCAAGGAGGTAGGCATGGTCTCCTTAGGAGCTCACAACGAGGCTTCTCCTGCACAAGGCGGTTTTAAAGTGGGAAGGTGCAAGCCGCGACCAGGAGTCAGGCACTGGCCGGGAAGTCCCGCTCAATGGCCCCTCCGGGTTCTGGTCAGTGACTGCAGAGCGGCGTGAAAGCACTGGGGTGAAGGGGAATTCTGGATCACAGCCCGGACCACTGCTTAGATGAAGACCCGGCGACTCTGGGGAGTCCTCAGGGTCCTGCCTTCCCTGACAGAGCCCTTAGTTTCATCTCCCACACAGCGTTTCACATGCTGCAGATGCTTCCCTGAGACTCGTCCTCTTGGCCACTGACATTGATAGCTGGGGAAGAGGTGAAGGGGCAACGAGGGTGGGAGGTCGCCTGGACTCGTGAGAAAGCCTGCTTTGTACACGCCTGGGCTGTTCGTAACAGGTTCTACGAGCCACCCCGCTAGGCCACCCCAGGGATAAAGGACCGGGAGGTGAGGGCATCCTTGAGCTAAGTTCCATGTGGACATGTGGACGGGCTGGCCCTGCGATGGGGGAAGCTCTCCTGCAAAGTCTTTCCTTCCCCTCCATTCCTGCCAACAGTGTGTGCTCCCTTCCACGGAGTGAGCGATTCTGGGTTCCTGGCAGGTATGCAAAAGAAGGCTCCCCACCTTAGAACCGGCCTGGGCAGACTTTTCCAGGGCAAGGGCTCCTTCTAATTTTCTCCAAGTGCTGTGGTCCACTAGCTGCTTACTTCATTATTCAGGCCGTCACCCCAGCTTGCTTGCGGTCCACCGGTGGAAGGAACTAAACGATGTCTGCAGGATTGTGGACTAGGCTAACAGCACTCACAGCGCCCACTGACTGACTTAAACCTCACAGCAACCCTGAGAGGGCGGGACTAGTATTAGCCATTCTTGACAGGAGGGGAAAAGGATTGAAGAGATTCAAGAGCAGACCTAAAGAAATGCGGCGAGTGTGCGGTGGAGCTGGGACCTCACCTCAGAGGCTCAGGAGGAAACCATAACACAGTCCCCACGGAGTAAGTTGGGGTGCATTTCTCAGGCCACAGACCCCCAGCTTCCCTCACAACAAACTCCACACAGCACTATCACATAGCAGGTACTCAGCAAGCATTTGCGGAGAATGAGAAAATGAGTGAGTGAATAATGAGCAGTTTCCAACATGCATAAAAACGGATGGCCGCCCCCCACCCCCCGTGGTTTTCCCCTGGATTCTCTCTGCAAACAACTGCAACATGAAACGTAGAAACTCGCAGGGCCGCTGTGAGTGGGCGATGCTGGGGTACCTTGTTCTTCCCTCTCCTTCTTTCCAAATTAAGTCACTAGGAACTATGTTGCCAAGCGAAATATTAATATCATCCGTATCACGCAAACATAACGGACCTCCCTGACAAAATGTGTCATCAAAAATGAAAACGTATAAGGAACATGGGTCAGACGGAGGTTTCTAATTAGGAAGAAAGATGGCAAGGCAGTAGACAGAGATGAGTTCCTACAAAGCTGCCTGCACGCGAAAGAATTTCTGTATGGAACTGTGTTCTAACTCTACTAGGGCATTGTACGTGTTATCGTAACTATCTGTGGTAAAAGAAATAATTGCCTCCAACTTGGTGATTTTTTTATAGGAACTACTTAAAGGACCCGGGCTGTACCTCTCTCTGACTACAGGAAATGTACCATTTCAGAAATTCGGTGACGTGTTCCCTTCCCAGCAAGCAGGGCTGACCTTTAGCTGTGTGGATGTGGGCCATTAAGGATCTTCCGCCACATAAATAAGTCTTTATGGGTTGTCTTAAATTGGGCAGCCATTGGTCTCGGCCGGCTCACGAGGCACCGGCAGCTCTGATGACCTACTTGGTATCTATTTCCCTCCATGTCGCTGTAGCAGACGGTGATTTGACCTACTTTCAGATGACGGCTCAAGAAGGATTGGAGGGGAATGTGAGAGCCCGGACACAGGACTTTGAAGCGCGGCTGCAGGCATGTCCTGGCTGTCCCCCCTGCTCTGGGTTAAGAGCGGAGCTCATCGGCTGCCTCCTCTCTCCATCTCTGAAGCTTCTTCCTCCTGCAGCCCCTCAACCTGGCTCCAACCTCCTTGGACAGGAAAAGAGTTCATTCCCAGCCCAGTCTGTCTCACCTCTTGAAACTACCAGGTTGTGATAGGGGCTTCCCTCTAATGCCACCTCACAGCCCATAGGGAGGACAGAGACTTCTGCACGGCCCGCTGGGGGTAACCCAAAGGGGTTGCTTGGGGTCAGAGGACAGCAGCCTGCAGCACCGGCCACCCAAGGCCTGCCCCTCCCCAGGCTGAGTGAGGACACCTACATCTTGGCTCAACCAGGACTTAACTCTGACACCAATCAGGACACTCTGCTCCACTTTAAGAGCAACTAACAAACTACAAAGAAGCCTAAGAAGTGGTTTTAAAAATTCTGAGCGTCTGTGTTAACACATTAGCTGCTGCTACAAAGTATCTGCAGGGTCAACTCCCTAGCACAGAGGTCGGCAATCTTTTTTCTGTTGAGAGCACTGTTTTAGGCCCTGCGAGCCATATGGTCTGTCACTCTGTCTCAGCTCCACTGCTGTATAGCAAATGCAGCCAGAAGCTCAGTTCCAGTTCCCAACAAGCTTACGGCTATGTCCCAATAAAACTTTATTTATAAAAACTAGAGGGGGTCAGACTTGGCCCATGGGCCATCATCGTTGACCCACCCCTGCTCTGGAGATTTATTGGGGGGGCCAAGTGCATTCGGCAGCGTTTTGTCTTCCTTCTCTGGGGTCTCCCCCACCACTCAGTAGTGACTCCTAGTGACAAATGGGTGTCCAGCACCCTCCCATTCCCTGCCCCAACTGCTCTCTGAACCTGCTTTCAGGGAAGGGCCTGAGAGGCTCAATGCCCTGAGATGAGAATACAAGGGTTATATTTCCATTTCACACAGTAGAAACCTCAGGTGAGTGGCTCCCGGCCTGGCTGCTCACAGACAGCCCCTGGGGTGCCGCCCCGGCTGTGGGCATTGTAGAAGTGCTCCAGGTGACTCTCAAGGGTGGTCAAGTTGAGAAGCACTGCCTTAGACCAACAGGGAAACAAAACAAACACAGATATTAGGGGTCAGTGTTTTGGGAATAAGTGACACCTCCCAAGGGATGAAGTGGGGAGGACATATGACCGGAGCCCTCAGGCACACTGAGCACAGGTGCTGTGTGGGTGTCATCATGCTCTGGGTAGATCCAAGACCTTCTCAATTTTGTTCCCCTCTCGACTCTAGTTGGGTTCCCTACTGGCAATCTGTGCTCTATTAATGTGGGTTACCCACCAGAAAAGCACCTAACAGCCTAATACTCAACCCTCAGTCAATCAACCAACCAACCAACCAACCCTCAAAACCATAAAAGGTGACCAAATCCTGCCTTAAAAAGGATTGTAATCTACGCAGGGAGACAAGATAAGCACAGGTGAAATAAAAATACGATCAGCCACATTCACACCGTATAATAAGGCAGTGATTCCCATATAATCACTGGGGCAGATTTGAAAAATCCTGGAAAGTACCCCATGCCAATAAAGTGAGACTGTCTGAGGAGGAAAGACTGGCATGTTGGATTTTAAAACACTCAGGTGATTCTGACGTGCAGCAAAATGTGGGAACCACGGTTATGAGGTCCTGTGGCCTATGGACCAGCAGCGTCAGCATCGCTGGGGAGCTGGTTAGGAATGCAGGGGTTCAGGCCTCAGTGCTGTCCCAGTGCATCGGAACCTGCATGTGGTCTGGATGTACGTGCCATCTGTACACACACTCAAGTCTGACAAGTGCTGCTGCAGGTACTAGAAAGAAAAGATTCTAGAACGTTCCAGCGGAGTAACACGTCTGAGAGCAAGCTGGTCCAACCCACAGCCTGTGGGGCCACCTGTGGCCCAGGACGGCTTTGAATGTGGCCCAAGACACATTCATAAACTTCCTTAAAACATAACGAGATTTTATTTGCATTTTTTAAAGCTCATCAGCTATCGTCAGTGTGAGTGTATGTTATGCGTGGTCCAAGACCATTCTTCTTCCCATCATGGCCCAGGGAAGCCAAAAAGGTTGGGCACCCCTGTCTGAGAGGAATGGAGAAATGAGAGATTCTGAAGGCCGGGAGAATTAGGGGCAGCGAGGAGGTGGGAGGGCTCAGCAGAAAGAGCAAGAAGGAAATTGGCCATTATGTCTGGGGAGACAGAAAAAAAGAAAGGAGCTAGAAAGGGTTTTCGTTTTTGCTTTTGTATACAACAGCAGAAGATTAAGTCATATTAGTCACACAATGAATAAGCTGAGGGTTTTGAAAAGGATAACATGACAGGGAAATAGGGTTGGTCCTGAAAACTAGGAGCAACAGTTAGGAGGTGATGGATGATAAGAATGGACAAGGGGACATATGCAAGCCCTGAGAGGGCTTTGTCAGCCGAGAGAGGTGGCAGGACAGGGAAGTGGAAGCGGGCAACAACGAGCCATTTCTTGTCACGAGGAAAGACCGGTCAGAGGAATGCCCCACGAGGGGATAGTCTGGGCCTGAGATGAGCACCTGTGGGAAGGTGGGAAAGGCCTTCCAAAGGAGGACTGACTATATCTGCTGGCAGTGGACAAGAGACTGCCCACTCCAAGCTCTCAAATCTGGGACACAGGGCTACATAACTTACTGGATAGAAAGCCAGACGCTCAGGTACTGCTTTAATACACTCTTTTGGGAATGACCCCCCCAAAAGGTTGTCTATGGGAAAATACCAAGCTCTCTAGCAAACGTGACTCCCCAAGGGAAGTTGAGAGGAAAAGCTAAACTACACAGCCCTGGGATTGTCTTCGGCTCCAGTAGGCCATGAAGACCCACGGCAGCCCTTGAGCCGAATCCCTTTGTTTCCAGGCCTCTGGCAGTCAGGTCGATTCCCAGTTGAGTTAGAAACGCCGGGAGATTTTTCCCGTGTGGCCATAGACCGAAACAATAACTGCAGAGTGGATGTTACCACAATTGTTTCCACTGAAGTTATTTTGGGGGAAGTTAGGAAGATTGTCTATTCCAAGACATTTCCTTCACCCGATTCCTTTTATAAAACCATTGAGGGAAGAATTCAGTGTCGCCACCAACACGCCTGCCCTGCTCGCAGGCACGTGCGCAGTGTTACAATGCGAGTGAATCCCAACAGGCCCCGGGAGCTCCTGTGTGTGACACCCGTGAGCTAGTGCCCTCCCAGAAGCCCTTCGGATGACCAGTGCCTCAGTTTTCAAAGTACTTCCTCAACGATCATCTGGTTTGATTCTCATGACAACCTTCCTAGATGGTGGCAGGCAGAGGGTAAATGTCTCCCTCCCTATTCCTGAGATGAGGACATGGAGAAGTAGATGACCTTGGTCAAGGTCATCCAGTGTGGAGGGGGCAGGGCTGAACAGAAGCCGTGCTGACTCCTAGATGATGCCTTTGGGTCTTTCCTGCGCATGTGGCGGTGGGGACCCAGGCTGCTGTGGGTGTATTTACTCCCTGTTCATGGTCTATTCACCACCGGCAATTCCCACGCCAGGAACTGGCTCAGGGCAGATCCGCCACGTAAAGATGGGGCCTGGAAGGGCCTGGATGAGTCCGGTATGGCTGTTACAGAGGGTGTAGGATGGGAGAGATGCAAGATCAAAGACAGAAAGGAGGGCAGGGGCTGGGCTGGAGGGGCTTTGCATGCCAGGAGCTTGGTCCTCTGTGTGATGGGAGTCAGGCAAAGTCGTAAGCACGACAGTAAAACAGCTGGATTTGCGTTCTTTGTAGATCATGCTGCAGGTAACATGGGGGATGGATTTAAGGGGATATAAGCCAAACACAGGGCAGACTAGGTAGGAGGCTATCACAACAGTCAAGACAGGACAATGGCTAATGTGAGAAGGGGCAAAGTGACAGAGGGATGGAAGGAGGAGTCTACAAACAGTTCAGAATAAAATGGACTGGTTTTGGTGAAAGACGGAGATGGGGCTAGAGCACCATCCATGAGAAATATCATGGCAAATATGACACCTTCCCTGCTCTGAAGGAATCCTACATCCTGATAGGGCAGACAGGAAGCAAACGAGTATCAGGCAAGGCCAAGTGTGATCAACCTCAAGAAGACAGAGGTCACTGTGCTCACGGTTTACAAGTCTGGATCAAGTCCTGGCTAACCCCCTGCTCTTCTGTGATGCAAACCTCTCACAGGATGGGGATGTAGAATAAATCCGTAATACCTTAGGGCAGAGGGTATCAGCCCTGACTGCACAGATTTACCCAGGGAGCTGCCAAAATAATTAATGCCCAGGACCCATCGCCCAGAGATTCGAACTTGTCTGGGGTGGGGTCTAGACATGGGTATTTTTCTTTTTTTAAAGATTTTATTGTTTTTTTTGACAGACAGAAACAGAGAGAGAGAGAGACAGAGAGACAGACAGAGACAGAGACAGAGAGACAGAGAGAAGGGGGAGGGCCCAGAGCAATCTCCATAGTTGTACATCATCAGTTTTTTTTTGACATGGTTTCTATCCACACAGGTGGGTGGAGGCCAGGCAGGGCAGAAAATGGGCTGGGGGCCTCCCCATGGGAGGCACGCCCCTTTGAGCCATGGATGAACTGGGAGGCAAGAACTGAACTGGGGGCCTCCTGAATGGGAAGCACACCCCAGTTCAGCATATGGGTCCACATGGGCTGGGGCCAGGATTCGATCCTCAGTCCCCGGGGCTGCAAAGAGAACGCTTAGCCCACTGAGCCATCCCGGCTTCCCCAGGCATGGGATTTTTTAAATAGAGCTTCCCAACTGATTCCAACACACAGCAAGGATTGAGAGGGGGACACGGCACTCTATGGCAGAGACGCTGAGTTAGGTCTTCGCAGTTCTGCAGAGGGAGCTGTGGCTTCACAGTGAAGATGATCTTCTGAGTCACTAACTTGACTCTTTGAGCAGCCTCAAGGTCTTTGGGGCATCTCTTCTTGTAGCATAGAGAGGTTCCCCTGCCCAGTTTCCCCGGTGACCCAGCAAGGCCCTCCCTTGCCCCTGTCTGCAGGATTGGTTTGTCTAACCCTCTATCTTCAACCAATCAGGGATCCTCCTCTACTGCCTGGACATCCTGAGCTGTGCCCAACCCGAGAGGCCAGCCTGACTCATGTGCGGTCACCCTTTGGGATGTCCTGAAAGGACCTGGCCAGGGGCGTGCTGCGTTTCCTTGGCCACGCCACACACCAGCCTGCTGGAACAATGCCCCCTTTCTTGCTTCCAGGAAAGGCCACATAAATGAACATCTTCTCTTTTCTTGCCAAGTCCATGTTTCGGATTTGACCTGGAGGGTACACTTTGAAGCAAAATAATGGGCCAGAAGCCACTGAACTGCTCTGGAGGTCGCAGGTCAAGAACAAGAAGGAACGGTTCCCAAAATGTCTAGCATGTTGGGAGACTACTGTGTGCATGTGTGTGTGAGCGTGCATGCACACAAGTTGGGGCAGGTAGATGAAGGACAATTGTTCCTCAGGGAAGCAGCTCCTGACCAGCCACTAAGAACATTCTAGAATGTCTGCTTCTTATGGCCAACTTCGTTGAGGGTCTTTGCAATGAATCCCTTGAAATGAATGACCATCCACACACGTGATCAAATATCCCATGCGTTTCTGTAAGAAGCTATGTTCTAAGTGGACGACCTCTGACCAGAACAGGTGAATGAGGTCATGCAGCAGGGTCTGGCTCAGGGCTCTGAAGAATTTGGAGAATGTGACAGCAGCTTCTCTCCTCTGCACTTGGCCCCTACTGGTTGGCAGGAGTCTCTCTCTCTGACTCCCAACAGCCTCCAGCATTCAGCTCCTGGCCTGTGTATTGGCGGCGAGCAGAGCTCTGTGCTCAGAGCAGGGGCATCTCTCTGGGCCACAGGCTCCTCAAGTGTGAAAGGAAAGGAGCCGAACTAGACGACCCTCAGAGTCCTTTCAGGAAGAACGTTCTCTACCAGCCTGTCACACTACAGTCTAGTGACGCCTTCTTTCTGAAGACATAGAACTGGGTGCCTGGCCTTGCTGGCTGCTAGATACTACTCTCCAATGGAGCAGAGGAGCTCTCTTTAGTTTGAAAAGTTCTCAACGTGACCTCCGTCCTTCTAGGAAACGAATGAATGACCTAGGTATTCAACTCAGGCTTCTGTCTGTGAAATCTGCTTAATGGGCAACAGCCTGCTAGCCACACACACTTTGCACAACCACAGGAGACAGTCCTCACCTTGGCTGTCAGAGACGGGAGTCGTTTGGACAGTTTCAGATGAAGGCTGACAAGCGTATTGAGGAGGGAACCCATCTTTCTAACTGGCACGAAGTGGCTCCATGGGTCTGTGGCAGGGCTGGGCCAGGTACAGGAAAACTTTCTGAAAAGCCTACCTACTTTACAAGCAAAAAACGGACTCGCAGGCCTGCCTGACAGCTCAGCATTTAGGGCGGAGACCAACGAGAGGCTGTGACGCAGCTGCTGATGTGGGGCGGGCAGGTGACAGAAAGTCCTCCTCCACGGCGTTTACGACGGCCCCACACACCGAGTCTGGATGGCCCTCGTCTCTCCCCGCCGGGCAGGGCCAGGAGAAGTCCTCCCAGAGGGCCTGGCGCGGGGGTCCCAGGCGCTGTTGGCCACGCAGGCGGTCTCTGATCTAATTTGTGGGGCGGCTGTGGCTACGGAGATGGAGAGGCCACTCTGGTGTGATCCTCAGCTCTTTCCCTTCATTTCCTTTCTACAGAATGTGTTACGTGCAGACACTTTAGTGAGGAAGGCTTTTCAGAAGCACCTACTGATGCCTGATCTCTAGGGAAATTCTAGGATAAATGATTACACAGCTGTGCTAGGAGTCTTAGACAAGGCCCAGGGATTGGATTGCACATCAATGAAACTGCAGGATGTGAGGCCAGAGCAGCGACCCGAGGACTGGGGCCCCAGCGTCGCCTGACTGGCCAGTGTGCCCTGGGGGGCAGCCCTTCCCCCACGGAGGGGCCTTGGCTTCCCTGGGGACCCCAGTGTGCTCAGAATGCGTTCCTCGCGGCTCAGGAGGTTGGGTAGGTGGTCTGCAAGACGGATGCCCAGGGAGATTTCAACTCTTGCTCCGCCATCTAATGCTGGCTATTCCTTACGCCCTGCACCAGGATGAGGCAGTCAAGTGGCTGTGCTGCTCCAGCTGGCCTCGGGAGTTATTCTCAGTGTCCCCTACCCCTTTTCTGACCCTCTCCCTACAACAGCCCCATTCCATGCACACCCCAGCTTTAACATCCACTTCGGGCGAGGCCAGAGGTGACAATGGGTCAATGGATGAATCCTTGCCAGTGACTGGCTAGGAAGGGAGCACTCACTTAATAGGAGTCCTTGCTCTTTGGGGCTCTGCATTCCTGAGACAGGAGACGCTGACAGAGCCGCGCACCGACTGGCGGTCACCAGTGCTTGGCTCTCTGGGGCACCGCCCTTTAGCACTAGGGCCCTGCCTGACCTTCAGGACATACTTGCTGATTTCGACATTTCCAGAAATGAGCAGGAACTCCCACACAGGGAGGTTAGAGCTACCAGAAGTTCCACACAAACGTTTTTCAGGAACTGCAGAATGCGTGGATTGTTGAAATGCACATTGGCAAATGATTGGGACAGCTTGTACTTTATAGGAGGCCTTCTCACGGGGTGGGTACGGTCATGTTTCTTAGTAATGCCCAAGGGGAGAGGCTCAGGCAGCTATAGGAGAGGCCAGCACGACCTGGCGACCTGCAGGTTTTCAGGGGCAACTGCAAGAGGCTGACTGCCCCTCTCCTTTGCACACAGTTGGCTCATATACTTGCTATGCTATTTCAGCAACTATCCACGGTTCTGTGATTTACTAAGCTCCAAGCATGTCCCCCAGCTCTGTCCCAGGTGTGGTGCTAGACAAGAGCCTTGCTCCCAGGGCCCTGGAGGCTTGCTGGGGGAGTCTTTCCCACCAGAAGGGGTCAAATGCAAAGCTAGGCAGGGTGTGGCTGGAATTCTCAATGGCTGGGCAGGAGAGCCTTATCCTTGGGTCCCAGACACATGTGTCTCTTGTGTGACAGCAGGCTCTCCATAAGGTCTGAATCCAAGCAGACTTTCCCACGCCCCTCAGACAGCCTATGTGTGTGTGTGTATGTGTGTGTGTACATGTGTGCACGTGCACCTCCGTCCCCTAGTGGCCTTGAACAACAGGAAAGAAAAGAATCTATTTAGTGGCATTCAGGTATATCCTGCTGCCCCTTTCTATTCTAACCCCAGTGACAACATGTCCAGGGTTCTCAGCCATGTGCCTAGGCTCAGAGAGCAGGTCACTTCATCCCTTTACTCTCAGACACAAACATCTGTTCCCACTGCTGCCCCCAACAAGCACGTTAAGGTCAGTGTCACCTACACACACACTCTCCCTATTTCCCCGAGGACTTAAATCCAACCAAATCAGACTTCTGACTTGACATGGTGGA
Organism: Craseonycteris thonglongyai; assembly: GCA_004027555.1. Lineage (NCBI taxonomy): Eukaryota > Metazoa > Chordata > Mammalia > Chiroptera > Craseonycteridae > Craseonycteris > Craseonycteris thonglongyai. The sequence goes on from PVKE010005671.1 coordinate 34,651, forward strand.
GTGACCACATGCTCTTATCTCAACTCCACCTCTCATTAATATTTTTAAAAAGTTATGGATCCACACAAGCACACAGACTGAGAAAAGAGATATCGGCAAACATAGGGAGGACAGAGAGTGAGTGGAGGAGTAGCAGGTAACTTAGCCGAGAGGGATACTGTTGAGCAACGCATCCACAGAGCCCACAAACCTGCAGGGGAGCTCAGGGGTTGGAGCTCCCAGGTACTACAAAGGCAGCGTTCAGGGGCTGGGAGGAAATGGCAGATTGGGATTCCACACAGCCCCTCCCCCACCCCACACGGCCCCAGGATGCCTCAGTCCCCGCCCCAGGGCAAAGGCTCAAGGTGTAGTTTCTACGGAAGTTGAATATGAGAAGCTCCAACCTGGAGACATGGGTGCTCAGAAAACAGGAGAGAAAAGGGTCAGAAACACGAGGGGATTCATTAGCAATGAGCACCCCCAGCACCTGGATGCGGGTTTCTAAAAACCATCCACTAAGAAGTACCAGGGTTCCCTGGATACTGGTGGATTCTAGGGCCAGACAGAGAAAGCACCCGGTAAGTCCAGTAGGGTAGTACGCAAAGAATAATGAGGACATTTTAGAAATACACAGACATGAGTTTGGAGAAGCTCCCACTGGTCAAATGTGGGACAGTTGGAGCATCAAAAGAAATCATGGTATAGTAGTGGGCTATAACTTTTACAATGAAACGCAAACCTGTAAGCCCAGACAGAAATAAATACATAAACAAAGCTAGGTAAATAAGTAGGGGAGAAAGTAAAGGCCTTTCTTACAGTAGGAAGCCAACTAAAAATGTAGATAGAATTAGAAAAGTCACCATTTGTCGACCAGCATGATGACATTTCAATAGGCAAGAATCAATGAATGAACGCTAAAACAGTGGGGACGCCCATTATCATAAACAGGGCATTTACAGAGTTGCCAACATCTTCCTGCAAGATATTTATTGATTACCAAGGGGAACAGAGTAACTTTATAGGTAATGTTAGGCGGTGAGGCCTGATGATGAACAGGTAGTCACACTCACGTCACCAAGTCAACATCGTCTGCTTCCTGAAATCCAGAGCCTCTTCCACGGCATTTCTTTCAAAAGAGCAGAATTTTTATTTATGAGGAAACATCAGATGAGCCAAAATTGTTCTGTCCTACAACATAAGCAGCCTGAACATATTCTTCAAAAATGTCAAGGTCTTGAAAAGCCAAGAAAGTTCAAGGGGAATAAAGGGCCATGCCATGACTGTGTCGTGCACTGGGTTCTAAACCAGAATACCCACAGCTTTTTCTCTCACTCTGAAGGATATCAGTGAGATGACAGGTGACAGGTAAGTAAGGTCTATAGAGTATATAATAGTATTCTGTCAGTGTCAATTTCCTGATTTCAATAATGAAACTATGGTTATGTAAGAGAATGTCCCTGTTTTTAGGAAAACACACTGAGTTAATTAGGGTTTAAAGAGGCGCACTTTTTTGTAACTGATTCTGTAAACTGTCTAGAAAAAGAGTAAGAAAATAATGCAGAGAAAATGCTAACGCAAGGGAATTCAGGTGAAGTTCATATGGGAATTCGGGTGAAGTTCATACGGGAGTTCAGGTGAAGGTCATACAGGAATTCTTGGTATTGATGTTATTTTTGCAACTTTTCTATAAGTCTGATTTTTTTTTCAAAATAAAAAGTAGGATTCAATAATGAAATAATAATCTGACTAAAAATTTAACTAAGATTTAATGTGACTATATTGAGAAGAAGGGGTAGAAAAGAACAAAATTCGTATTTACCATAATAAGAAGCCAGCAGATAATATAAAAAAAGATATAATTTAAAAGACACAGGTTAAAAGAACAGAAATTAGAAATATGGGATGCTGGGATAGCTCAGCAGGTTGAGTGCTTGCCTTGCAATCTCGAGGTCTAGGGATCAAATCCCAGCCCCGGCCTGTGCAAACCTACATGCTGAATTGTGGCACAACTGGTAACTGCCGGGATGGCTCAGTGGGGAAGGCTCTAGCCTCCTATGGGGGAGGCCCCGAATTTGGTTCCCGCCCTGTGCAGCCCCACATCCACCTGTGTGGAACGAAACCATGTCACAACTAATGATGTACAACTATGAAGACCGCTCTGGGCCCTCCCCACTTCTCTCTCTTTCATCTTCTCTCAAACAATAAAGACATTAGAAATGTTAGATATTTAATATATATATTAGAAATATGGTGGCACACCAGAAAAAAAATAACAACAACAAAAAAGTTGACAATAGTTCCTTTGAGGAATGGAACCAGCATAATGAGGAAGAATAGGGCACAGAGTTGCTGATTTCTGTGATAGGCCTCTTACTATTATTTAATTTGTAGTATTTTTAAAGTATGATTTAAGTACTTGGTATTACTTAATTTGGGGTGTTTTTTAGTTATTACTAATTTAATGTGTGTAGACTCCAGGCAGGCTCTACGTCTGGAAAAACTGGGAAGATGGAGCTAAATCTCTGGGGTCCATCCCCACAGCGGCATGCAACCTCTCCAAGCCTACATGTCCAGAATCCCACCAGCATCAAGGGCATCACATTGTACCCACAAGTTCAAGTTCACTGTTAGAGCCGTGGGCGGAATGCACGAGGTGGAAATGGCTACTGGGACCACTTGCTCACTCTGGAGATGAGGACTGAGCACAGTGGCAGAGGGTGAAGCTCAAGTCCATGCGGGAGCCGCCACTCAACACAGCACTTGTGAGCTGACGGCTCCGGGCCCCAGGGAGCAGCTGCATCCCCGAGCACGTGGGCACCGGGGTCCAGAATCCCCAGCGCGGCAGGCCACAGCCTCACAGCCCTGCCTGGCCTAGAGGAGCACGCGGCCACCGCTTTACTTCCCTGGATTCCCACGAAGAAACACACCCCAAGACACAAGCGGCAAGACGACTAAATTGAATTCCCCATTAGTAACAAAAAAATAAAAAGTCCCGGAGGTTTATAAACCCTGGGGACGAGAGAAGCCTGGGGAGATGGAGGAAGGGCCCAGAGCTGCACATGGCCCGGCCTCGTGACTGCGGAGGCCAAACTTCTTCCTGAACGCTCCAGGCTCGGATGCCAAGAGGAAAAGTGAGGGTCTTTCTAGAACACGAAAATACATACGATGCTTTCATAGTCCAACCAGGTCTTTTTCCTCTAGAAACGCCCCAAGAGTGGGAGGAAGGGGGGTACAGGATTGGGGCAGACGGGTGGGAGGGCCTCCACTCCTATTTCACTGTGGAAGGCAGCAAGGCTTAGAGGCGGGACGTGGTCGCCCACCCTGGGGTGGTGCTCTGTCCTCCCAGCCCCCTGCCCACAAAGTCAGAGCACGAAACCTCCCAGGGAAAGGCCTCAGCCGTTTTCCAAACACGAAGGCCCTATCTGGCCCTTCCATCGTCCGTTGGCTCAGCCTGCAGCTACATTACTGCTATTATTTATAGTCCATGCAATGTCAACTTTTGATTATTCCCTTTGTAGACAGAAGCCAGTGTTTGTTGTTCTGTCCCCAGGTCAGCTTCCTCCTGCCACCAAGTATGCGTCAGTGTCACTGGCTACTGCCGACAGAGGCTCTGAGCTCAGGGACACACTTCCATCCCCATTGGACACCACCCAACACCCTGAGGAAGGTAAGTCTGTGCACAGAACCCATGTGATCCGAGAGCCACAGCGATCGGCCCAGGGCTTCCCATCCGTCTCTGAGTGAAGGCTGCCCACACCTGCACCCCAGGTGGGGGCTCTGGCCACCTGTAAGCTGTCCCTGGGGGCTTTCCTTTCTGCTTTGGTGGGCAGGAAGGTAATGCGGCCTCCAGGAACCCTAATCTGCAGGGGCTCGCCCAGGGCTGGAGGGGCCAGCAGGTCATGTGGGGTATGGCGGTGACAGGGACAGGCGCTGGACTCTGGTGGGATGTGCTGTTCCTGAACCACTCAGCCCTTTGCAAAGCCACATCCTTGGTTGTCAAATAGGACGAGATTCTCTGTCCTTCATTTAAGCAAAAACAATGGCAAGAAAACAAACAACAAAACATTTTGGCAGCAAACAGAAGGGGTGAGGTGATGTCATGTACTCACAAAATGACCAAGAGATTGTTAAGATCGACAACAAAAGCCTAGGTCTTAACTGTTACCCACACTAGAAGAAATCACTTCATGCACCACAGAGGTGGGAGCTAATGCTGTAACAGCAATCATGTTGCAATATAACTGTATCAAATCAGTATGCAATGCACCAAACGTGTCCAACCTGCAGTCCACAGGACCCATGCGGCCCAGGACGACTTTGAAGGTGGCCCAACACAAGTTTGCAAACTTTCTTAACACATGAGATTTTTTTTAAGCTCATCCGCTATCGTTAGTGTACTTTATGTGCGGCCCATGACAATTCTTCCAATGTGACCCGGGGAAGCCAAAGGTTGGCCACCCCTGTTGTACACCTTAAACTTACACAATGTTGCATGTCAAATTTTTCTCAATTAACAAAAGAAAAAAAAGAGAGAGAGAAGGAATGATTAAGAGCATAGTGTTTGAAAGGAAGCCGTAACTCTCAGACCTGAGCAGGCAGCAGAACCTTCTGGAGAGCTTGTTAAAACACAGCTGGCTGGGCCCCACCCCCTGAGTTTCTGATTCAGCAGGAGTGAAGGAGGTCCCTGAGAATTTGCATTTCTAGCAAGTTCCCAGGTGATCCTGACGCTGCTGGTCTGAGGACCACACTTGGAAAACCCATCATAACAGCTGCAAAGGTGAAGATGTTTTCAGCTCTCAGGACTTGGGAGTATGTGTCATAGGGAGATGTGTGTGTATGTGTGGAAGAGACACACGTACACACCAATAATGTGGAGGTGCAGCCCTGCTAGTGGTAGATATTCAGGGCTGGAGGAGCCCAGTGGACTCAACAAGCATGAGGGCTATCAGGGAGGGCTGCAGGGAAGAGGTGACCTTCGGTATGTGGCAGGCAGGCAAATGACGCGGGAAAGACATGTCAGGCAGGGGACCGGAGCTGCTGGGTCAAGGGCCTGCTGATCAGTCACAAAGCCAGAGCACACACTGGGGAGCCACAGGGGGTACGCCTGCAAAGCTAGCAGACACTGGATTCCCCAGGGAGCAATCAAGCCTCTGTAAGCAGGGCAATGAGAAGTCTGGTAAAACCGTTACCTTTCTGGGTCTCAGTTTCCTGGTCTGCATAATGGGCTGATGGGCCTCTTCCAGCCCCGACAAGCTGTGGTTCAGTGGGGGCTGGGGGAGGGGCGAGGTGCCATCCTGTCGGTGGCCGCACCCTGCTGGTAGCCCCTTGCAAACACAGGGACCCCACGGCCTGGCACACGTGCTTGGTCTGTGTGTCCACATGCTGCCTCCAAAACCCCGGCCCAGCCTGGGAAGTGGAGGCAGGCCTGGCACTGTCCCATGCGTTGCTAATCTCTCCTGGGCCCGTCCTCCCTCCCTGCTGGCTGTGCAGGGAGAGCCATGCAGCCTGGGATTGTGTGGCCGCTCACAATGGAAGGAAGAGGGTGTAGGAGGGAGGTCCCCAGGCTGACCCTGGCATTGTTCTTGGGCCAGAAGAAAGCTTCCTCCTGCCTGGCCACTGCAGAGCTGGAAACAACGGTGTCCAGCCAGTGAGAGTCAGCGTGTCTGGGGGGGCCTCCTGCCGACGTCGTCCGAGCGGCCTGGGAGCTGGGGCCCATTCACAAATGCCTGCTGGAGAGCACGTAGCCCTGTCGGGCCCCTGCCCCCACTGCGGCCGCGGCCTGCTCCCAGGGAGAGAAGCCGGGGCAACGAAAATAACCTGCTCCTCCACGTCCCAGCCCGGCGCCACCAGGAAGGAGAACGTGACCAGAAATGGCACGCTGGCTAATAAAGGAATAATGGATGCTTCACACCCTTAGCAACACCTTCCCCTTCCCCCAGCCTCAGCTGCTCCTTGCATGGCTGACAAAGGAGGAAAGGTGCTGGCCCAGCCCCAGCCGCAGGGCATGACCGCCATAGGCCTGGGGTGTTAAACCAGACCGGAACCTGCTCTAGGAAGGCCTGCTGGGGCCGCAGGAGGGCGAACCCTGCACATCCTGACCTTCAGGGCCCCTCCTGGCAAGGACTGGTGAATCCCTGTATGTGTGTGTGTGGGTGGGTGAGCTCAGTGGGTGCAGGAGAAACCTGCCTCTGGGCATCCAAAGACAAGGTCCTATGGGCCAGTTCAGGGTCTGCTCACCAGCACCCCTGCTGACCTCCTTGCCCTGAGTCCACGCCATCCCCAGCTCTCCTCTGTGCGATGTCCTTCGTCCAGCCAAGGCCGTGACAGAGGAGGCTTCAGTGTGGCCTTGCTTGGGTCCACATCTCTCACACCCAAGTGCTCCCTCCCGCACAGAACAAAGGACTCCGAGTCTGGTCCATGCCCCATGATGACCTCACCCTCCACGGGGCTGGGGAGGGGGGCTCGACCTGTGTTTAAGGGACCCTGGCCTGTCCTTCCCTGGCCCCTGTGGGAAGATGTGTACATCCTCAGAATTCCCCCAGGGGTCCCGGGAGGGGGCAGAAGGACCAGTGGGCCCTGGCCACGGTTGCCTAAACCCTACTTCCTGTCATGCATTTCCCGGCTCAAGAACATTCAGTCGGGTCCTTATTTGGTCCAGTCCCAGGGCCGCAAGGACCATCTCCAAGGGTTGTCTGCTTTACAGAATGTCCCTTCAGGACCCCACGGCTCCCCCATTCTCCCAGGCCCTCCCCTTCTGAGCCACTGCCCCCATACTCTCGCTGCCCCTGGTGCCAACACGCCTTGTGTTTCTAATTCTGCAGAGCCACCTCTTGTCCCCTGAGGCCCAGTTCCAGGTCTGCCTCCTCCAAGAAGCACACCCATGGAGAGGCAGGTAACAGCCGGAGAACCTCAGAACTGTCTTCGAATCGAGCCCTCTAAATCCTGGGGACCAGGGTGGTCTGACACATCAGGGACAGTTTCACGAAGGAGGCAGAATCCGAACAGGGCCGTGAAAGAAGGGGAAGATCTTCGGGAGGGAGCGGTAAGCACACACAGGTGTGAGGAATGAGGTGAGCAAAAGAGGCACCCCACACAGCTGGGCAAGATAGGTGTCCTCCCAGCCCAAGGCCTGCCCAGGCAGGCAGACGGTGGTTCCTTCAGATCCAGACGCAACAGAACGGCCACCCCTCCCCCCGCCAGTCCCCAGAAGGGCCTGTTGGACGGTCCCCAAGCACGTCTGTCCTGTGTCGAGCTAGCCAGCTCCAGGCCAGCTTCCTGCTTCTAGTCGTAACGAGGCCACGTCACGTCTGTAGCGTGCTTTTCAGTTTGCAAATAGCTGTCACTATAGAGCCTGGTTCACACTTTGACCCCTCAGAATAGCCTTCCAGCGTAAGTCAAACAGGTGTGCGATCCCATGTAAGAAACGAAAGCGCGAAGACAGCGATGATGGATGAACTGCGTGGCGTTCTGCACGGGGACCTGCAGGGCTGTCCGACGACTACAGGGACTAACTAAACGAACCAGGGCAGTTATGTGAATTCAGAGATGCGACTGCCACCTGCTTTACCTCTCAGGGCTTTGTTTTTTTCTGTTTATATTCCAGATCAGCGTTGGGCAAACATTTTCTGTAAAAGGCCAGAGAGCACGTAGTTTAGGCCTTGCGGGCGACAGGGTCCATGTTGCAACGACTCAGCGCTGCCTTAACAGCAAACGCGGCCACAGTGAGCAGGTGAATGAATAGGGGTAGCCGGTGCCAACAACCGTGCGTTAGCCGAAACCGGCAGGGCGGATAGACTTGGTCTGCGGACCACAAGTTTGCCAATTCCGGGCTAAGCCCCCAATTGTGTTCTGGATAACTGAGGCTGTGCCATAAGGCAGATGGATGTTTTCTGGCCCTGCCCCCCACCCCTACCCAGCTCCCTGCAACCTGCCTGCCCACAGCCCGTGAGAACTGGGTCGCCTGCTGCCTACGAAGTTTCCTAGTTATTACCAAGTCTTCACCGTCCCCCTCCCCAATAATAAATGTGTATAAAAAGGCTCACAAACAACACAAGTAAAAATAGGCTTGACTCACAGAGCACGCTGGCCATTCCCAATGGGCCTTGCTACCTGGCGGGCTCAGACAGGAAGCCAGGGACTGAAGGGCTCCTGGTCTCCTTTGTTGTATCAGCGCCTATTTTTGTCCTGAGGGAGGATGCTTGAGGGGTGGGGTGGCCACAGAGGTAGAGGGGCTCCCCTAGGTAAGCACGCCTCCTGGAGAGCCAGCGTGGCTCCAGAAGCCGCAGGATTAGACAGAGGCCACTGGAAACCGTTCCAATTCAGAAACGTAGGAATCCTCCCTTTTTCTCTTTCAGAGGTGCCCATTGGGGGTGGGGGTGGGGTCTTCACCTCTCAATCTCTGTCTCTGTTTCTCTTCCCTTTTTCTATTTTCAGTGCCTTTGGCAGCAGAGCAAGAAAAAAAAAAAGAAAGAAAGAAAGAATACTCATTTTCTTGTTCTTGCTTCTTAAGGAAATGACGTTCGCCCTCACTGGCTGTACGTGACTCCGGTTGCCTAGAATGAGAACACGGTTTCCCAGGCCTCTTCCTCCTCAGCGTCACCCCTTAAAGGGCCCCAGAGGAACCGGGCAGCCTGAGTTCCGGCCCCCACGCTCCCACTGACAAGCCCGTGATCTGGGGCTCGGTATTCACTCTCCGTTCTGTGACCTGTAGAACCACAGCGACGCTAGGACCTACACTTTACAAGGCAGCTGTGGGACTCCAGAGCCGACATGCAGACACGGAGCTCAGACAGTGCTGGATTCATGGGAGCCCCTGGGAAGGAGGAGGCCCCGGCTCTGGACTGGGGTGCTGGGGCTGAGTCCCTCTGGGACAGGAGCAAGCCAGAGCTCAGTCAGTCATTCACCCAATTTATCTAACAGCCCCCCTTCCCCCGAATGCGCCCACATAGGGTTTACATTCCGGTGGGAGAAGGCAGACCATGAAGAATCAAGCAAGGAGGGGACAGGGTGGAGAGGAATGGGGTGTACAAGAGGCCTTCCTGAGAAAGTGCCCCTGCTTGGAGCCAGCCTCACCCATGCACTGGCCACAGCACGGGCCCCACAGGGATGGTGTGAGGCTAAGCGAGTCCCGCCACCGTTCTTGGAGCACAGCAAGCACGTAGCGAGGGTCTACAGTGCGACTGTGGGATGCTCAATGAGGGGCCATGAAGGGGGCTCCATGTCCTGCCCATGGGAAAGGCAGCAGCCCCTGCAGCACGGTTAAGACAACACCTGATCCACAGAAACGGGCTCCATCCACACCGGTGGACTCGGTGAAGGAAGTCAGGCTGTACCTCCCCTGGGAGCAAGAAGTGACAGGAAGCAGCACTCTGGGGAAAAGGCCAGGGCCTCGGGGAGCGAGGTGAGCTCACTTCTCACATGACTTTGTTCCTTGGCATCTCAGGGTATGTTAATAACCCTTCTGCCTGTGAGTGAGCACATCCTGGAAGTTTCCGGAAGACTTGGCAGCAGAGCTGGTATAGCTCTAGGGAACGACAAAGTCACTCCTTCCCATCCGGAGGGCTGGGACCCAGCTACCTCCGTCCCATCCAGCCTGGGACGATGGCCCCTTCCCACCAACCCGGGTTTCCAAGCCGCAAGGGCGCCACCTGCTGGAGGAACACGGCGCCCCTGCATCAGCACCATTTTTATTCCTCCCAGCACACAGTAGGGTGGGGGAAGCTGGTCCTCATTCTGGCCCGGGAGTAGTTTTTATTCCGAAACCAATTGTCCCTCAGATCCCTCAGGGGTGTGTGTGGGGGGTGACGTTCAGGGTGCTTAACCCCAAATCCCCTCGTTTGGCTGGTCTCATGTTCTCTCTCTGGGTCCTGTGTGAATACAGTGCCTTGGATACACTCGCATGAGGTCAGACATCCTACTTTACCTTCCCTGAGTCTTCTGGGCCCCGTGGGAGAGGGAGCTTTGGGCACATCCACAAGGCCAGGACTCTTGCTCGACTCAGCTATGTTCCTTGTTCAGTGTGTGTGTCCTGCCGACCTCTCAGCAGGGCACTCACAGGTGCGTCCTATACAGCTCACCTGGGTCCGTCACCACAGATCAGAGTCAGGGGCCTGACCCGGTCAGAGAGAGCTCATAAGTAACTGCAGCCAGACACAGAACTTAGTTTCTAAATTTCCTAACAGGAAGGCAAAAAAGGGAAATAAGTTGGGTTATGCAGTTCCTATTGTCAGACAAAAGGCAGCCGGCATAATGTTGGGCTGTCAAAGAAGTCAAAGAAAAAAATGATCAGAATACGAGTATGTCCTTTCAGAAAGCCTTGGGCAAGACACAGGACAATTCAACACTGTCTTTCAACTGGGGTTTTGTGTAAGACACACAAGCGCCCAGGGCTGTGGGGGAGTCGGGAGGCGGTGTTTCTGCAGGGCCCTGAGGCTGTGTGGCCCCCTGAGCTCTAGTAACCTGAGCAGACGCCCAGGACAAATTGCTCTTCAAGTTACCACACTCGGGGTGAAGAGCCCTGGTGGTGTCTGGGCCAGAGGTGAGGTGCGGGATACCAAGGGGAGGCCGGAGCCTATTGGGGTTCGGTTCCCCTTGCCTTCACATTGAACTTGGCCAACCATAACCTGGCTTGGATGACGGAGCTCCACCTTCCCCCAGAGGCAGAAGCCAACACCCCGCCTCCCCTGCAGGCCCAGGCGTGGCCAAGCACCCTTCCTGTCTGTGCAGCTGACAGGCTTACGGCGTGTGCCCTCCTGAGAGCTGCCTCGTGTTCCCAGGGGTCTCAGGAGTGTGTGAGGGGAAAGCGCCCTAGAGGACTGTCAGGCCTCTGCACTGCAGGGGACATTTTGGCCAAACAGGTGCTTCCTATACCTGTATGGCTGCCTCCTTCACCACCTCCTCCTCTCCCTTGTTCAGGGGAGGAATGGCCTGAGCGTTGGTTTGGGTCATTTTGGGGACAGTTTGCATGTTGAACACCAACAAAGGACACCTTTAGCTGCTAGGGAAATGAGGGACTTCCTACTGCAAATGTGACTATGGAGCCCCCAGAGTGGTGCACTGGTGCCCTCTAGTGAGAGAAAATCACAGTGGTCTGTCCACATGGCCTCTGCACCCGCTGGACACACTCTGAGCAGAATTACAAATGATGGCGGCTGTCACCCCTGTGAGGCCAGCCAATCCCCTTCACACACAGTTTATAACAGAGATGTCAAAGAGGCAGGCAGGACCCTCAGGACCCCATTCTAAGCCCGGTAGTGTGGGTCTCAAAAGCTTCTGCCCTGCCATAGGGCTTCCCCGCTCGGAACCATAACCGATGTCCCCCATGAATCCACGTCACGCCGCTCAAACCTTCCAGCTCCCTGCCCTGGATTAGAGCTCTTGGGGAGCAGGGCTGGCCTCAGCTCACCCGGGGCTGCTGAGGGTTTGTGGATGCTAAAATCTGGCTGCTGGCTCTCACCAGCCCCAGCTCACCCACTCTTCTCCCTCAGCTCCCATAATGGTTGGGGACAGTCACCGTCAATAGAATCAGCCCATACCAACCAACTAAGTGCCTTTTATGGGTGGGGCACCGTGCTGGGCAGATGTGGGCATCTACTGTCTGCCCTGCCCCAGGTCCTGGGTGGCTCCAGGGGGCTGAGCGCCAGCAGCCCCAAGTGGTAGGGGTCCCTGAGGGACAGCCCTGTGTGAACCGAGCCCCCGGGATTCACTGCCTGCTATGGAAATGCGACCGGGTGGGATCATCAGGAATTGAGGGTCCTTGGCTTTGGCTGGAGGGGACTTTGGCCCCCCAGGTAACAGCATCTGAGCTCTGACTACAGCACTCTCCCCTAGGACCCCTCGCTGTGAAAAGTGCCCCATGTGTGACTCCCAGTGAGAAATAAACTAGAGCGTCCCGGAGGTCTACAATAGGCCTTCCCAATGGGGCCACTGGGGCCTTCTACACACACATCACAGGGGACACACTGGGCCGGGGCAGGAGGCCGGCCCTGCCCACACACCAGGGCAGTATAACCCACAATGCCTTGTGGGAGCTGGAGGCCAGCGTTAGTGCTCAGCACCTGGGGGCGGGGGATGCAGACACTGCCCCTGCACCTACCTGCCAGGCTGGGAGAACCTTCTCGATGTCATTCAGGTTGATCCCGTCCCCATCTTCCAGCTTCCCTTTTCCACACCTGGACCAGAAAAGACACAGAGGCAATGAAAACATGGTGAATTCATGCATCCTGGGCTGGCAAGCAGGAAGAGCAGGGTTGACCAGGTGACACGGGGACAAAGGACTCATGCAGACAGTAATGCTGAACCCAGGCTGGGGGCAGGGAGTCCACACAAGTACCAGAGTGCCCCTCCATCCTTCCAGGCCAAGACGCCAAGCTCCTTGCTGATAAAAACCCCAGAACTTGTCACAGCTCCTGCATGAGCCCATCAGCCTGCCCATTACACGAAAGGAAACATGAATGAACAGAGAGACCAAGCAGCGTCCTTGAGGTCACAGTGTCACAGTGTCACAGCTTGGCCTGATTCTGGGCCAGTCCGGCAAGCCTGCTCAGATACTGGAGCTTGCTCTTCACGTCCTCTGTGGGCAGGCACGCCTTCAGGCCAGAGACGCCGGCCCTGACCCACTGCCAAAGGTTCCTATCACCTGCATAGTACGGTGCGGACTCTGGAACCAGACCCCCGGGGCTGGAATGCCGGCTGGGTGACCCTGAGCAAGTCGCATAACCTCTCTGTGCCTCAGTTTCCTCATTTGAAAAATGGGGATAATTAATAGTGTATAACATCATAAGGTGAATGGAGGATTAAATGAATGTGTTGAAGTGCTTAGAACTTTGCCAGGTGTACATATATACACACACATGCACCACACTGAATATACCATATATAATGGTAAATATATGATACTAAGTATAGACTAATTCAATAAAATTATAACAGAATAAATATATCACTACTACTAGCACTACCTCTGCTCTCACTATTACTATTGTTATTGGGGAAGACCAGCCGCATAGTGAGTAAGAGCATAGATTCTTCAGCCAATCCAGCCACATGCAAGTGACTCATTTTTTTTCTAGGTCTCCTAGTTCCCTCATCTGTAACGTAAAGAGAGTTATAGCTCCCTACCTCCTCCCTCGGTTGTGGTGAGTTTTAAACAAGATAAAGTAAGCGCTGAGAACAGGGATCGGTGCCCCATGCACACTAAGTATTAGTTACTACTACTATTATGTTATTATTGACCCACATATGGGGAGGGCCGCTCAGCGGGTAGGTGGCAACGTTTTCCAGGTGCAGAGTTAATGCAACTTCCAAATTTCAGAGTAATTACTTTATTTGTTCAATATTTGCCAAGCGTCTCTTGTGTTCTGAGCCCTGTCAGCCTCCCGTGGAATCATAGAAAATAAACGCGGTTCCTAGCTCTTAGGAAACAAGTCCCAATCTCATCGAACAGGGCAGTACACCCGAGCACCAGGAGGGGGCAGCATGAGACAAGAGTCACCAAAGTTCTCTGGCCAGAGCATCCCTGGAACCCCAAGGAAGAGAAACCCACCAAAACGAGCAAAGGCTTGGGTGGCAGAGAGCACACCCCCATTTCACAAGGGCTTTTGTGTGGGTTCTGGCTCGGCTGGGCCCCCGTGTGACCAATGCACTGGCTGCGTTGCGGAAGCGGCTGTGTTAGATCAGGGGTGAGAGAGGGCGCTATAGGCCCCAGAGGGGCAGCTTCCCGAACAGACTGGGCAGAAGGGAGGGACACGGGTCATGAGCCGGCCAAGCAGAGAATCCGGGAGAATGCACCGGGGCAGCAGGGCAAAGCCTGGAGCTGAGCCCGTGTGTTGACAGCAGGGACCCCTGCGTTCATGAGGCTGGGGTGGGGTGGGGCTGAGCGTGCAAACAGACAGATAAAAGGGGCAAGATGGCTCCGGAGGACCAGGACTGCAAGGAGGCTGGCAGGTGGAGCTGGGCTGCAGAGAAAATGAAGCAAGCTCTGGAAGCATCCAACCCCCTTTCAACTAACAGATCTGCCTGGTAGAGACAGGCTGGCTTGGGAAGGCACCCACCGCTTGCAGACATCTGTGTCGTAAGTGCTGGGGCAGTGGGGATGGGGGCTAGAACGGCTGACACTCACCCTCCCCCCCGGGTCAAGTGTGTGTATGTAACACCTCTGGCTCCAGCCGCATGCGGGGCCCCAGCCTGGCACAGCACAGTCACAGCCGGCCATGCCCACCTCTGCAGCCCTGCGGTGGGCAGTGGGGGCTGTGTCACCCTGGGCCCCCGGCCTACCCTGTCTGAGGCTCACAACCCGCTGGACGACTGCAGGTTCGGAGGGCAGAAGGTTGATGCTGAGCAGCTGAGTCACCGCTGCCAACAGGGTTTCCAAGGCAACAGCCTGCTCTGATTTCTGTCCCTCCATGGATACACGGGCTGCAGGAAGCCTTGGCAACCGAGTGGTACCCAGCTTCCTAGGGATGGTCTCGTGGCTGGGCATGTGGAGACCTGCATCCCGGAACACAGGGCTCTAAAGGTGACAGTCCCGTGCCCACAGGACGGTCACGGGAGGCTGCACTTGGATTCCCCCAGACGCCTGTCAGCCAATCCTGCAGACCCCCCCGAGTGGGTGACCTGGCCTGTGGCTGCTGAGCAGGTGTGGCAGGTCCCTCTGGCTCCAAAGAGGACAAGGACCCTGAGCACCAGGGGAACCTGTCCTTCTCTGGATGATCATCTACGGCTACTGCCAACTAGCATCTTGTTGTGATGTTAATTTGTGTGAACTGGTGCAGACATCCCGGAAAGCCTGACTTCAACACGCATTCCCCAGTCCTTCTGTCCTCCCAGTCTCAGTGTCCCCACTGGAATCACTATCCACGTGCTCCCAGGGCACACAGGGGAGACTGGGGGCTTCCCAGTGAGTTCATCCTCCAAGAGTGCTCTCCTCTCTAAGTCCCTTTGCGTTTGCTTTATTTGTAACTACGCACCTGGCAGCTTATTTCATAGAGCACGCTCTCTACATGTCTGTACCATGACACAGTCTTTTACTTCCCTACAGTCTCAGTCATGACTGCGTTCACGTCTCCTTTTCCATAGTCTTGCTGAGCAGGGACTATATATGTATATATATATTTTTAAGTTTTATTTATTGTTTTTGACAGAGAGAGAGAGAGAGATACAGTCAGAGACAGAGAGAAGGGGGAGGGCCCAGAACAGTCTCCATAGTTGCACATTGTTGGTTTTTCCACATAGTTTCATTCCACAGGTGGGCGCGGGGCTGCACAGGGCAGGAGCTGGGCCGGGGTCTCACCCCGATGAGAACTGAACTGGGGGCACTCCCCAGCTCAGCATATGGGTCCACTCGGGCCGGGGCCGGGACCGGGATTCGATCCTTGGGTCCCAGGGCTGCAAAGTGAGCGCTTAACCCACTGAGCCATCCCGGCTTCCCCAAGTACTATATTTTATACAGTGTGTGTGTGTGTGTGTGTGTGTGTGTGTGTGTGTGTGTGTGCCTCACAGCACCCAGAGGGCCTACCACCTGGGTTCTGGAAGTGCCAAATGCTCAAGCCATGCCGCATACCTGCAGCTCAAAAGCTCCCACACAGGATACGTGGGACGCCTCGCTTCTGCTGAAAACCCCTGAACTCGACCTGCCGAGGGTCAGTCAGCTGCCCCAAACTCAGCAGCATGGAGGCCACAGCTCAGCTCAGGAGAAAGCGGCCCCACTGCTGTTGAGGGAGAGCTTGGGCGTGCAGTGAGCAGGTGAGCGGCGCGAGGCTGGGCTAGGGAGCTCCGCGGCTGGGCCTCGGCTTTGCGCCTTCTCCTTCTAAGAGGGGGTCACCATGCTCAAGTCCAGGTCCCCTCTCCACCCAAAGAAAAAGGCCCCACGAGTCCTGACGGAACCCACACAGGGGGGACAATAAAAAAAGGAGGCGTGGTAAGAGGCTGGGGCCCGGGAGAGCCTGATACAAGTGATGAACCTCTCCCCTGAAAAAAATACAGGGGAAGCCGGGATGGCTCAGCGGGTTGAACGCTCATTTGCAGCCCCAGGTCTGAGGATCGTATCCCACCCAGGCCTGTGCGGATCCATATGATGGACTGGGATGTGCCCCCAGTTTGGTTCCCGCAGGGCAAGCTTCCCATGCAGAAGGCCCTTGGCCTGGTTTCTTCCCTGTGCAGCCCCCTGCCCACTTGTGGAGTGAAACTACATCAAAAACTAATGGTGGAGGAAGCTGGGATGGCTCAGTGGGTTAACACTCGCTTTGCAGCCCTGGATCCGAGGATCGAATCCCGGTCCCGGCCCATGCGGACCCACATGCTGAACTGTGGTGTGCCCCCAGTTCAGTTCTTGCCGGGACCTATGTGGGAGGTTCCCGGCCCAGTTCCTGCCCTGTGCAGCCCTGTGCCCACCTGTGGAGTGAAACTACATGGAAAACTAATGCTGTCAACTATGGAGACGGCTCTGGGCCCTCCCCCTTCTCTCTGTCTCTCTCTGTCTGTCAAAAAACAACAACAAAAATAAATCTTTAAAAAAAAACTGATGATGTACAACTATGGAGACTGTTCTGGGCCCTCCCCCTTCTCTCTGTCTCTCTCCGTCAAAACCAAGAAAAATATTCACATGGGCACACAATTTTGGCACTGGATCACATCAAAAGGCCTTCAGGCATGGCTCTGCTCCTTGGGCAACCCCTTTGGCCCCTTGAGCTTCATTTTTCTCTTCTCTAAAATAGGGAATGAGAACATATCCCTGCCCTAGGTTGCTGCTCATTACACTGTGGTGAGACCAGAAGAAGGGGTGGGTGGGATAGAATGTGGCAGCAGGTGGCCAAGTGAGATGCGTGGAAGTAGCTGATAATATCAGTCATGTTTAGACCTGAAGTGAACAGGGAGACAAGACTGGGCAGAGAAGGACTGGAAGGAAAAAATTAAAGCCATGAGTATTAATTCAAAAAAGAGAAATAGAAAATAACACATGTTGACGAGGATGCGGAGACATCGGAACCCTCAGATACGACTGGGGAATGTTAAATATTCAGCTGTGGAAAACAGTTTGGCAGCTCTTCAAAAACTTAAAACCGAAAATGACCGTGTGTGATACTGTGATTTACAATAACATATATTTGGTCTTTGTCCCCAGTCCTGGCCCAGGGCTCCTAAAATGCTTGGTATTTCCTGCGATAAGAACCTAACTGTGTCTTTCGTTCTGTTAATGAGGTGACTTTTGGAAAGTCCCAAGGTAACCTGAGGATGGGATTGGTTGTCAGGGGAACCAATGGAGAGATTGGAAAGTTAAAACTTTCAGTCTCATTCGCTGAGGTCCAGGAGGAGACAGAGGCTGGAGATGGAAACAGTCACAATGGCCAATGGTTTAATCAACCAAGACTGTGTAACGAAGCCTCCATAACAGTCCAAGAGGCCAGCGTTCTTTGGAAGGGAAAGCCACACTAAAACACGAAGCAAGCAGAGGATGAGACAACCCAGTGTAACACCAACCGCTACGTCGGTGGCGCTCCAAGTGGGGTCCCTCGGAACTTGTTTCAGCTCCGAACCGGGACCCAGTGGTCTGTGTTTAACGAGCCCCATGGTGGTTCTTTTTTTTAAGGTTTTATTTATTTATTTTATTAATTTTTTGACAGAGAGAGAGAGAGATAGAGAGACAGAAAGAGAGAACTGAACTGGGGGCACTCCTCAGTTCAGCATATGGGTCTGCACGGGCCGGGGCCGGGATTCGATCCCTGGTCCCCAGCGCTGCAAAGTGAGCGCCTAACCCACTGAGCCATCCCGGCTTCCCCCCATGGTGGTTCTGATCAAGTGTGAGACCCACTGCACGAGGTGGCGACCAGCAGGGCCACTGTGTGTGGCCAGGATGGGGAGCGGGCAGGGTGTCTGGAGGGGCCTGGCCCCGGAAGGGAGGAGGGATTCCGGAGAGAGCCCCGGGGTCCTGCAGGCTGCGTGCATGAGCCCTGTGCCTAACGGCCCTCCCCGCGGCCGCCCCTTACCCGTCGCGGTCGATGTGTGGCAGGGGCTGCTTGGGCGTGTGTCGCAGCTTCCGGTGGCACTGGGTGAAGTCCAGCTTTTCGGGCTGCAGGTCCCACGTGGCACCACTAGAGGGCGAGGGAGGGGTGCACAGGAGAGGCAAAGGGGAGACAAGCTCCTGAGGGATGGGGCGGGCCCAGACATCCCCCCCCCTGCACAACCGGGCAGGGAAGCATCCCAGACAGAGGTAGGCAGGAACCCGACTCAGAATGGAACCTAAGGCGTCAGCCCCCCTCAACCCTGCTGCCCAGTGACCCACATCCATAAAACACAAGCGTGGGCCTGACGCCTATGCTCTAGGGTCACCCTAGAGCCCTCGGAGGTTAGTTTTCACACCTCCATTGGAGAGGAGGCCCACATCCTGTCCCCAGAGCCCCTGACAGCGGCTGAGAGGTGTCTAAGGCGAGCCCGTGTGAAAACCGGAGGCCAGCCCCGAGGTGTTCCGGTCCCACGGGACTCCCTGCGCTTCCACGCTGAGCGAGCCGAACCTGAGCCAGCGGGTGGCCGGCTCCAGGGTCAACACCGCCCGGGGCCAGGAGCACGCTCTCCAGGGGCACTGTGCCTGCATCCGGAGGAACCCTGGGTAGTGCCCGCTCTTCCACCCTGGCCCATCAGGAACCTTCTAGAGCCAGCTCGTCCGAGGCTCCATCTTCCCTTTCCCCTCAACCTTCTTTTTTCTCGCTTCCTCCTCCCTTCTCTCTTTCCCCCGTGGATGCTCCCCTGTCCTTGTCCTTTCTTTGATCTCCTTCTCTCCTCTCTCTGACCTCCTTCGGCTTCAGCCTCTTCCTTGCTACCTCAGCCCCCTCTGGTTTCTCGCCATTTCTTTGATCAGTGAACTCTCCACACCTACTCAGCTCCCAAAGACCCTGTGGGACCAAAGGACAAGTAAGCTGGGGTCCCAGCCCGAGCCCCTCAGCACAGACAGGAGGAAGCGGCGCTTACCTGAAGGAGTCAAAGGTGTTGGCAGCCCAGATGTCTGTGCCCAGCATGTCCAGAGAGTTGTCTCTGCTGCCGTTCTGGAGGACACGGGGGAGCAAAGGGCGGCGTTACCTGCCAGGCCTGCACACTGGTGGCCAGAGCACACGGGTGCGATGCCTCCCCAAGGCCCGCCCTGACCCTCTTGGATGGTCATCCGGGGCAGCTAAGAGGCTGACACACTCAGTAAGAGTCAGGCCTCTGAGGTGGCCTCACCCAGCCCAGGCACGGACCCCTCACTGTGACCGCGTTTGACAGGAGGTACAGAGACAGCCGGGTCTCTGCTGCCCCCGCCCACGTCTCCCCTCAAAGCCTCCACACAGGCTTCTCCACAGGCCAGGGCTCTGCAGACCCCGGCACCCTGGAGGGTCCGTGCTGGGGGCCGATGTTCCCACTCCCCGGAATCAGGCAGCACCGAGAAGCCCCCAGTGACCAGGGCTACCCCGCTGACTGAGTTTCTCTACGTCAACCGGCTCCAGCTTCCTCTTCGGAGGTTTCCCACCTGGTCCATCCCATAAACAGAAAACACACTGTGTATGCGGGTGTTTATACTACTTCACAGTCACGGACTCTCTCCCTGCGTTTTTCTTACCGAACCCTCACAACTCACCCGCTGTATAAAAACCCAGAGGGCCTATTCTGGAACTGCCGTGACTATCCTGAATCCTATTTTAAATATTTATTTATTTATTTATTTATTTATTTATTTATTTAGACAGAGGAGAGAGAGAGAGAGATACAGAGACAGAGAGAGAACTGAACTGGGGGAGCTCCCAGTTCAGCACATGGTTCTGCACGGGCCGGGGCCGGGATTCGATCCTCGGTCCCCGGCACTGCAAAGTGAGCGCTTAACCCACTGAGCCATCCCGGCTTCCCCATGAATCCTATTTTAAATGCTAGGAAACTCAGACATCTCACTGCTGGTCCTAGCAAACACCCTGCCCCTCAAACCTCTACCCCCTAATCGCGCCAACCTCCCGATTCCGGCGACCGGGCCAGCCTTCTCCATCACCCAGGCCAGGAGCTCCTGCAAATGTTCTCTCCACTCCCACGGGGGTAGGTCTCGTCCCTCCTGCCTCCATTCCCACTCCGCTGACGTGACATGACTCTGAGTCTCAGAAGTGCCTGGATATGAGTCCTTTACAGACCAAGGAGCCGGAGCCCCATCGCTGCACAGCCCGGGGTGTCCTGGGGGCCCACCTCCATGAATGAACAACGTGGATGGCCCCCCTAGATGGCCCTGGGAAAGAACGAGGACCCTCAGGCCACCAAACAGGACACACACCGGGGACTGTGAGAAGACAGCCTCTTTGTGCTGAATATGATAGGAAGGTGGCCTCCATTGGGCTAGTGTTCTGAGAGGTAAGTCTCAGGAGAAGATCCTAATGAAGGTCCTGGTGGCTCTAGGTGACACAGTAACTGCAGCAAGTAACAGCAACCTGGACACTCCCTCAGAAGCTGCTGCCACGAAATGTGATGGGCGTATAATCAATACGTGCAACCTTTTATCAACAGAGGCTGGGAAATCGCCTGGCACTTGGGAACACACACCTGTCTCCATCAAACCTCGGCCCAAAGAGGGAAGAACCTCACCGGCAGAGCTTTCCTTGGCTGTCCCTTGTCGATGCTGAGGTGGCGAGTCAGGCCGTGCCCAGAGGGGTCAGGCCTCACTCTGCAGCCTGGCTGACTGCTGCCACTCAACAGGACCGCCGGGACCTAATGGCTTCACACGCCCGCCCAGGCCACGCCAGCCCTGGGCTGACAGCATCCAAGCAGACCGTGGTGCATACTGCCCTGCCCTGTTGTGTCAGATCCAGCCAACGTCCCTGAACCTGTGTAAGTGCTCAGATGTTTCCCAATTCTGGAGTTCTGGACACCGACTCTCAAAGAGCGTACCTTCCAACACATGCTCACATGCATGCACGCATGCACACACACACACACACACACACATACACCGGTTTCACAAACCTTGTTAGTGTCCAGAGAAGACAGAAGGGCAGGAGTGTGCAAGTCACAGATAGGGCAAGCTGCAACCTGATTTCTGGAACTCTATGCCAGAAGCCAGACCCTGCTCACCCTCCACTCCCCCCTGACACCTGCTCACGCTGACAAGCCAGGCAGAGGCGAACACAAGCTCAGGACACAGAAGGTGACCTGGGCCTCCCCGCCTCCTCCCTTCCGCTGGAGCACTGGATGCTGTGTGAGTGTGCGGCTCACACACCTGTCCGTCTGGCTGCGAAGGGGCTGGCTCAGGCTGCACAGACCCGCCAAAGCTATGTGGTGTGTTCCTCTTTGGGCCACGGCGGTCTTCCTGCACTTGGGGAACACAGATAAGTTCTTTCTACCCCTCCGCCCCAAATTGTCTTTCTTTCCGTGAGGATCCAGCAAAAGACCTTTCTTCCCCGCCGTTCTGTGGTTTCTCCTCTACACGAGCGGCCCCCACATCCACAGCGCGGACAGCAGGCACCCCGGCAGTTGGTTCCCTTCCTGACTGTTCTGTAATGGAGCTCCCCGTGATGTCCTACCATCTGCTGGCTCTCACATGACAATGTTCATCAGAATCACTCGTGGAGGGGAGAGTTGACAGTTTAAAACAAGTGCAGCTAGAGTGGTGCATGGAATGCGCTTTTGGAAACGCTGGATATTCAAGAGTTTCATGGGGTTTGGAAAAGTAGTTCAAGCATTTGGGACCCACTGGGTTAAAAGACTGTCAAAGAAATCACTTAATTGCAGAACTTCTCAGTGTCTTTACTGGTCCAAGATGAATGCTAACCCTTCAAGTAGGTGGCGGTATAGTGGGCAGTATTTCCCAAAATCCTTTAGGTAGACATCCACCCCACCCTTCCTTTTTATTCCCCAGAGCCCCGTGCGGGACTAGAGTCCCACCGAATCCACTGTGGGAGGCAGTCACACAATGCTCTCTCTGTTAGCTCTCTTCCCTAATTGGTCTGTCATCACATTGAAGGTGGAAATGTGGGCTTCGTTTTGTTATGCATCCCCCTACCCACTCACTCCCCATCCCAGCCTTGGGACTCAGCACCGTCTATGAAGTATTTGGTAACGACTCAGTGGCCAGGTACTGAGAGTTCTCCACATAACCTCCCTGGCTTCTTCAAGAATGGTCTCCAGTCTGCAATTCCCTGGTTGTGCTGGGAACCACAGCTTACCTGAGAGCCACCAGCCCGGGCCTGTGATCATCCAGACCCCGCCCCGCCCCCCTGGGTGGCTGCAGCGCCAAGGTTTTGAGCAGCCTTATCAAAAACAATCGCCCTTTTCAGTGGATCGTTTTCTAGCACTTACACGCTGCTGCATCCTTCACAACAACCCCTTTTACTGGCAATTAGGAGGCCCCATGCCAAGGTGAACAGTGCTGTTCTCAGAACAGATCGCAAAGGGATAACAAGCACTTTAAACCATGTGGAAGAAGCAATGGAAACGGGATGCTCACGGGCAGGGAGACTGGGGCTGCTTCTGAGAGGCCCCTCTGGGAATCCAGCCTGCACCCACCCACCCCCGGCCCCCCAGCCCCCAGGGGGAGGCAACCGCGGGCACAGGCAAGCCCCTGGAGCGCTTCAGGCTAGTTACAGCCCCAGGAAGCAGTGTCATCACCATTTCCATTTCACTGATGAGGAGACGGAGGCTGGGAGAACTTGTCTGCATTTACAGAGCTGGTCCTCTGGGGATGGGAATGCGTACGGTGGAGCCCCGAATTGTGCTCTTAACAGCTGCAGTATGCACTTATGCAGCTGAAGTCTGACCCCACTGCAGATTTCCATAATGCAGTGACATCCATCTCCTAGGGTTCTCCTGGTTCATTTCTGGCCACATTTTGGAAGGCAGTGCTGGAAGAGGAAGTAAATCTGCTACAGGGACGTGATGTGCACATATGAAGGGGGGGCTGTCTGTATAAGGATGGGGGGGAGGGGCGCCGTGCATGAGAGAATGAAACAAGGTGGGAATCCATCGCTGCACAGTAGAAAGCCATGCTGAGCCAGGTATAGTGGAGGAAAAAAACCCTCTTATTTGCTGCTTTTTTTAATTTTAAGATTTATTTTTATTGTTTTTGACAGAGAGAGAGAGAGAGAGAGAGAGAGAGAGAGAGAGAGAGAGAGAGAGAGAGAGAGATACAGAGACAGAGAGAGAACTGAACTGGGGGAACTCCCCAGTTCAGCATATGGGTCCACACAGGCCCGGGCCGGGATTTGATCCTCGGTCCCCAGGGCTGCAAAGTGAGCGCTTAACCCACTGAGCCATCCTGGCTTCCCCTATGCTGCTTTTTTTTACTTAACAT